>JABUQX010063629.1:7500-25167 GCA_015478945.1 Trachelipus rathkii | reverse complement strand
TTAGGTACTAGCACCCTGGATGTTGTCACGGGTTGTGACCGACAAGAGATCGGAGCGGCAACAAAGACCAGGAACTCAAGCGAATGCAAAAGTCATTGATGATACGAGGAATGGGTATACGCGGACCCGGACCCTCGACTCGCATCGCTTAATGGATCGATGTAAAATTCTGGGACTCGTCGAAGCTGAGGACATGGCACACCCCTCTTTTTACAATCTCAGTCCGATGGAATAGCCGTTTCCTTTCTCAGTCAAAACGTTCCCACGGCGTTCTGAACCGTATCTTCGTACTACTACATACTACTGAGGACTAGCTATGTTGAAATTACTACGTGTTTCGCGCTATAGTCGGCAAACCCGTGGAAAGGCTTCAGACTGTAAAAAATGCAGACAAGGCCATAATCCAGCCCGCACCCACGCATAGCGAAAACAAACACTCTCGAAGAGGGCGATGCGGCACCCAGTCCCGCGTTAGTATACTTTTTGTCCCCCTGTTAGTACTTTCTGGGACTTAACCCAATTGATTTTTAACAGCCAAGGAAGTAGCGTTTATGGGAAACAATACCCTGATATCGCACTCGTCCCCTGAGCCAGAGGCCACTATACGAGATTGGGACCGAGCAGGAGAACACCAAGCGAGAGACTCAAACCATATATGTCATCAGGTTTTATGTTTGTTCTTTAATATCGTGGGAGGAATTCGGAGTGACGATACACAAGTCGCCGTCCGGCACCGCAGTTATGTTTGCGAACTCTTCTGACGACCGTCGATCCACACCACTATTCTTACCCAGACGTCGTTATACTTGTAACTTTACTCTCGGTGTTCTCCTCGTCAACCTCGCACGTATCTGTAGCTCTCTCAACTGAAACAGTAGTAGACAGCAGCAGAAAAAACAACAACAACAGCATGCTTTTTAAAAAAAAAACTATCAAAAACTGAGAACTCCCAGTCGAGCGCGATCAGCACACCCAACGGCCCCCCATAAATGCGCAGGACCTGAGTAACGAGGAAGGATGATGCACAGTCGCGTCCGTATAGGAAAATCGTGGATAGGATTTTCCGTAGCGCACCGTAACAAACAGTCCTTTGATCCCCGTTCCCAAGCCCAGCAAAATACAGGGGACTAGCACGATTTAGTCAGGTGTGACTGAAAGAGAGCATAAGACCCGAGAACTAAAGCGAATGCAAAGGCATTGAGACTACGAAGGAGGATACTCGACCCGAGCGCTCCATACCGATCGCTATGATCGATCTATTGGGGACTCGGAGGAACATTCCAACCTCTTTTTACAATCTCAGTCCTATGGTAGCCTTCCTTTCTCAGTCAAACGTCCCACTTGGCGTTCTGAACCGTAAGCAAGCAGAGCAGTAGAGTTCACAGAACTCCGCGCGATCATCACACCCGACGGCCCCCATAAATGCGCAAGACCTGAGTAACGAAGGAAGGATGATGCACAGGCGCGCCCGTATAGGAAAATCGTGGATAGGATTTTCCGTAGCGCACCGTAACAAACAGTCCTTTGAGCCCCGTTCCCAAGCCCAGCAAAATACAAGGTACGTAGCACGATTTTAGTCAGGTGTGTGACTGAAAGAGGAGCATAAGACCCGATTAACTCAGCGAATGCAAAGGCATGTGAGATACACGAAGGAGGATACTCGACCCGAGCGCTCATACCGATCGCTATGATCGATCTTATTGGGACTCGGAGGACATTCCAACCCTCTTTTTACAATCTCAGTCCGATTGTAGCCTTCCTTTCTCAGTCAAACGTCCCACTGCGTCTGAACCGTTTCCTCTACTAAAACGCTGCTGCTGCGTGCTGATGCTGATGCTGATGCTGCGATTGTAAGGGTTGTAACTGCGCGACTCAGCAACGAACGCCTGCTTGCACATGATAAGATGAATAGCAAAAAAGTCGTATGCGGCAAGCTCCGCGGTAAAGCTACCGAGAAGCAGGCCGCTGCCGTTGGCGAATACCACTCCGAAAATTGATCAACAAAAGCAAACACACTCGTGAGTAAAGTGTAGTTTGAAGCGTACCCCAATCTCTGGGATAAATTTTTACGCAGTAAGGTGGCAAAGAGAGCTAACTTACCAGATAGGTGTATCATGGAACTTTGTTAATGTCAACCCAAGAAGCCATGTCCGCCACGAACTTAAACCTAGTCCAGGCGGCAGCTAGCCCGGCGTTTTACCACCACAGTCGCAATTACTGACTCGCCTGCCACTACAGTGGGCTCCTAATAGCTACCTTCGGGCGAATCCGGTAGTTGGGTTGTGTTCGACTTCGCCGTTCAGGACGACAGAGAGAGTAAAGCGGAACCCAACCTCTGCTCTCTTTGACGACGGACGACTGGGAACGTTCCCAAACAGAGTACAGAATCCCGTATGATTATAGACTATAAATAGGGACGATTGCGGCAAAGTTGCGAGGTTTTCTAAGCCAAATTCTACGTCCTAAGTTGGCGTACCTCTTCCTACTCGATGCCTATGGCCAAGATAAGCTACATACAAGTAGCTCTAAGAAACGAACGAGCCAGCCTAAGTCACAAAAGTACGTCATGCGGCAGGTCCGGCGGTAACTACTCGAGTAATGAGGACCGCTGCCGTGGCGAAATACCACTCCGGCAATTGACCAACAAAGCCGTAAGACACACGCACAATAATCGTGATACAGTTTTACCTCTTCAGACCCCAATCTCTGGAAATGTAATTTTTCGCAGTATGGTCGGTAAACAAGAGCCGTAACTGATCAGATACGTGTATCATCGACCAAGCGAAGACACACACATCGTTAAACAAAGCTACCCCTTCAAGACCTCTTCAATTTCGTGGAAGTAATTTGTTCGCATTTTGTAGAGTGGTAAACAGAGCCTTACTGACCAGACCAGCGTTGTGTTTATCATAGGAACTTTGTTTAATTACAAACCCAGAAAGTTATCCGTCACGAACTTATTTCCTAAGTGATCTACAGGACGCGGAGCCCGGACAGATATCCACCGCGTCGCAATTTTACTAACGTCGCCTGCCACTACAATGGCTCCGAATAGCTACCGTTCGGCGAATCCGTAGTGGGTTTGATGTTTCTCTCTCTATCGTCACTCGAACGACACAGAGAGGACAAGGGGAACCCAACCTCGATCTCTTTGACGACGACGACGACGGGTACGTCCCAAACAGAGACAGAACCCTATGATATAGCTAAATAAATAGGGCGCCGACGAGCAGCAAGTTGCGTTGGTTTCTATAGTTTCTGGACGGCGTTAATCCCAGAAGGTTGTGTCCTGACTATTATGAAGCTACAGTAGCTCAAAGCACACGAGACTCCAGCAAAAAGTGTCGTCTGCAAGCAAGCTCCGTGGTAGCTACGAGTAAGGCAGGCGCTGCGTGGCAGAATACCCACTCCGCCAAATGTCATCAGCAAAGCCAAGACACGCACACACATCAGGAGTGCAGGTTAGTTTCATGCTTCCCCAATCTCTGGAAATGTAGGTTTTCGCAGTAGTGGCAAAGGAGAGCTAAACTTACCAGATAGGTGGGTATCATTCGAACTTTGCATATGTCAACCCAAGAAGCAGTCCGCCGCGCCACGACACTTTAAACCTGGTCTCAGAAGCGGTGGCACGCAGCCCGGCGTTCCACCCGTCGCCAATTACTGACTCGGCCTTGCCACTACAATGGGTCCTAATAGCTTACCTTCGGGCTAATCCGTAGTGGGTGTGTGTTCCGCCGCGACGACGACAGAGAGGAAGGGAACCAACCTCGCGTCCTTTTTGACGACCAGACTAGGGACACGTCCACAAACAGGAGACAGAGTCCCTATGCCCTATAGCCCAATAGGGACGAAGCAGCATAAGTTGCCGACGGTTTCTAAGCCAATCGACGTCCGTCTAAGTTCGCGCACACCAAGGCTACCGAGCAGCTGACGTCTTAAATTCACCGGCAGTGAGAAGAGGATATGCCGACGAAGACGACACCGAAACTGAGAAGAGATTGAAGAACAGCAACCGTGCAGCAAGAGCGCAAGTGTTAGGAGCCTTGAAGACGAGGCTGATCTTACAGTGTCGCAAAACTACAGGGCGTGGGAGTTTTGAATTTATCAGAATTAGATATTGCGTTAAAACCGTACAGTGCGGTTGGGCAGCGATTGCGTGTAACTGTCGCCCCATAATCGCCGGAAAAGTAAGACACCGAATCACGCAATGAATCTACGAATGATGAGTATAAGAAAACTTACAGTCTTATTGCTGATCGGCATGATTGAATTCCTGCCTCTCTATCGAGCCACGGAAGCCGCCTACGTCCGCGGCTCTTGTTATCCGTTTGATCTCACGCTTCTTCCACCGCGACGATCTGTAAATAAGACGCTAGATTATGCAAAAAAATACAGTACTACTCGAAGCTTCGAGAACACGTATATGCGCCTGTGTAAACACTGAAGTATGGTAGGACAGCGGTATATCCGTCATTCAATTACATCCACACCAACGTTCGCGTGCTTGACATTTCTCATCCAGCCCCCTGCGAACGCCTGGACCTAAAAAGTATTACCATCTTACGGACTGAAAACTTACTTTCCACCGACTATGACCTGACACTCAGGGAACGAGGAGGCCGTGACATATCATTAAACGAAACAGAACAGAGAAACAAAGAATGAGGGAGCGAACCGTAGCAATCCAGCCAGCCCATACCCTGTAACTGTATCCTTGTCGCCAGTGTCTACCTTCAATGCCCCTCTGCTTATCCAGGCGCTGTTACCTCCGGTCCCCTTTGCTTATTACTCCGAGCCTTTGCGCTGCTTGCCTGGCGCGTCCATTCTCCCCCGCCCCCAATCCCCAGCTGCACTAATGACCTGCCTCGCCTGCCTGGCCGCCTTTGCCTGCCTGCCGTGGCCCTGGCCCCCGAAAACGAACAGAAACAGACAGTAGATAATTACACAGGATTTAAGGAGGAGCGACGTAGCAATCCAGCCAGCCTTGCCCCACTGCGCTGGTGCTGCCGCCCCCACCAACTGTTCCAATCTGCTGCCTGCCGCTCCGGAGAACATGAGGCTCGCAAACGTTTATAGATCCGTAGAGCCGACAGACTGAAAACCCCCAAACAGACAGAGAAAGAAAGAACGAGAGAGCCAGCCTAGCCTCAGCAAAAGCCCGCACCACTGCTGCGCTGCTGCCGCCGCCCACTCAAACTACTTCCACTGCTGCCTGACCTGCGCCTGCCTTGCCATTACACTTCACTGAAAATGATTTCGAAGCATCAGAAGGAGGATTCTCAACAAGGATTACTACTGATGAACCAGCAGATTGATGTTTATTTAATTTTATTGTGTATTTTTAATTTTAGACTTATGGATGTAATTGTTTTTGTAATAAAGTTAAAGAAAAAAAGAGAAAAACACTGTCTAGGAAAACATAAGCACAATAAACAAAACAATACTTTGCAATCTTGAGATATCCAGTTTAATTATAAATGTAGAATATTTTTATGAAATTAATTATTTAAATTTAAACTAAGTAAATTATTATACATAGGCTTAAATTAAAGCCTTCATAAAGGCAACTACATCAATATCTTGGGAATATAAATTTACTTAACATATTAAAAAAACTAGTGATGGAACTAATTTAGTATTTTCATTTACAATTAACAGGTTTTAAGTTGGTGAAATTTTTGTTTTTGTTAGGTAACATTTTTACAATCATGTTCACTGATATTGTACGGACAAATTTTGTCTGGGATACAAAGAATTGATAATTGTGATTAATAGAAGGTATAGAATTTATATGATTAGGGAAGAAATACTTTGTGACTGATTTATTTCTATGCACTTTTGTTGGCTATTTTTTACTTTTGAATGGTAATGTAATTGATTTCGTGGAAAAAATTTGAGTAAAATCGATCGAATTTTGACTTATGACACTGATCACAAAATAAAATGGTAAACCGTATTATGAATATTAATTATTAGAAGAACGAGCATTAAATGAAAGCTGGCGCCGTTACTTAATGAACAAGGCAACCTTAAGTTAAGTCAAGTTTTGAACTCAAACAAATTTAAAATTAATATATTGAATGTTAACAATAATACATATATAGATATACTGTTTAGGATTATTAAATGAAGTCAGTTAAAAAATTTAAGACAAGGCATTTGTTTACAGCATTGTAAGCTTGGTCGGAAGAATGAACAATTTTAATTAACCTCCTCAAATGACACTCTCTGCTAGTGAGAGAATCTGATAACTGTAAAGAATAATACATAATTTACAAGACGAATAAAACGACGACACTTTTGAAATTTAACACACACTTCATTCACTATATTTGCACATCCATTTTCAAAGCTTTTCAGCAATTAGTTGATCTAGACATTTATTGTGCTATCATACAAAAAGAATATTTATTCTATTAATTTAAGGGACAACGGTAAGAGGAGTATTCTCTAGGATTGCAAAGAGGACTGGAACGTGTTTATTACATATTTTTCAATTTAAGTAATTTTAAATACTTTTTAATCATAATAATAATTGAATATGATATATTATTTTCTTTAGTTATCACTCTAAAAATTTTTTGAAAAAATAATTATTTACATAAGTATTGAAAAGTAACATTAGGCAATGAATATTAAATCTTTTATAAACTTATTTAAATTTAATATTTATTTATAAAACTTTACATATAGGACTGAACTTTAAAATTAAATAATTAATGTGAAAGAAGGCAATATAAGAAACAGTAAGTGTAAAGAAACAATTGATGAAACACGTAAGCAACGAATGTCCCAGCGTAGTGTGCCAACAAGAAAAGAATACACCCCGCCCCCCACCTCACCCCCGTTCCCCCCGCCAAGAGACCATACCCCACAGCCTTAAATCAGACATCACAAAGAGGTTTGCTGCTTCCATCTAACTTACATCTCCTTCATTTCCTCCCTTTTTCTTTATCTTGTATTTACTTGAGTATCATAAAGTTCAATAATCTAACAATTTTGGAAATTTGCGGAGATCAGAGTAAACTGAAGTGCTCCAATTCATCATTTCTTCAAAACATAGTCTTCCATCTTACCCATTGGACAGCCATTATTCCTGCAGTCTACGGTCTAGCGATATATAGATCTAAATATATATATATCTATTATTATAATATATAATATATATATTATACTAATATATATTATTATATATGGTATTCTAACATATATACAATATATTATATAGTATATATATATATATATGATATATAGTATAATATATATATAATATAATATATCATACATATATATATATATAATATTAGATATATATATTATTAATACATATATATATAATATTTATATATATATATCATTATATATATATATAATACTATTATGGGAAATGTCCTAACGTTGGAAAGAAACTTAAGAACAAATACGAAAAATTAGGCATTTCCTGCAAAATCGGCTGCTGCTATAATAAGGGCTCAGCCTGTTAGAAAATGGTTCAAAAATTGATTCTCACCATATTGTGGAAATTGAGGATGAAATTGGCACAAAGGTAGTCCCTCTTCCTGAAACTCTTCAAAGAAATGTCTTCATGTTGATTAGCACCACTTGAAACATTACAATACTTCAGGTTTCAGTTTTATTTCATATAAGACAGCTGCCAATTTTTATGCGTCCAGATGATGGTTTTCTTATTAATTCAGTATGTTAAAAAAAAATACAAAGAAATTTCTGATTGAGTATCTATAAAAATATAAAATGTATATTATATATTATATATCTATCACTACTATTTATATGATCATATATATTATATATTTACTATATAATATATCATCTTACAAATATATACTATATATATATATATATATTATATATATGATCACTATATATATTATATATATAATATATATATTATATATAATATTATATATTACTCACTACTAATATATATAATTACTTCCTTTCTCTTCTTATATCCTCCTCATTCATCATATGGGTATTCAGTGTCCTGTGGTTATATCCCCCGGGCCAGGCCCATAACAAACACAACCATACCCCCTCACAAAACCCACGCCACTCAAACTACCTATGTCTGATCTCTTCTTCTGCATTTCAAGCTGACAAATTCCACAATATCCCTATCACACCCTAAACTCACAACATTCCCTTACTGATCAATCACACATTTTTTTGTGTCTAACATCAGCAATGTTGACATAATTCCCAATCACCACTAACACTAGTACAGTCACTTAAACAACCGACTATCCATGCCTATCTTCATTTCCAATCACCCAAACTATTCTCAATTGACTCTCCTTTATTCGCTGCTCATTTACGCCTTTTCTTAACACCACAGCAGCTCCTACTAATTAAGTTTATTCTCCTTCTTTATCAAATCTTCTCACCTCAACACTGCCTCTATGATTGTCCATCTGAATCAGATTGTACTTTAATGCTATTCCTCTTATTCCATATTATAGTTTCACTACTATACATTAACACAAGGTAAACATACAACCTAATGCAAAACCTCATCACACTCCAAGACTTAGTCCTTTGTATCCACCAAATGTTTCACAGTGGTTTTCAAACTGTGTTTGCGCAGGCACCCTGGAGGTGCGCGAAGTTATATTTGAGAGGTGCCGCGCTCAACGAAAAGTCTTACTCAGCTCAAGAACTTATTCAACTAAAAAAAAAAAATTAATTCAAAATCCTAGTGGTTAGTTTTTTTCCGTCATAGAAAAAGACACAAACTTTATTTATAATATAGTATATATATATATATATACTATATTATATATTATTATATATAGGATATAATATAATATTATATTAATATATCCATATATATTTATCATAACTACTACTTACTCTATATATACTAATACCCTATTATATATATAGTACCCATATATATAATATATAATATATATATATAATAATATTATATACTATAGCTACTCATCACCTCACTCATCCATATAGTATATTAATATATCAAATCAGCGCTGATGATATTCATATGCTCATTATGTATATATAATATATAATATTATATATATATATATATTTATATTATATTTATATATATGGTGCGCGAAAAAATTCCTTGATGACGCTATGGGTGCCTTGAACCTAAAAAGTTTGGAAAACACTGCACTAAGATTTGATCTGCACCAGCACCTTCCTACCATTCAACATTTCCACTAAACTCTGAGTCAGATTATTTGCCCTTTTCATGCCAACATATATCAAAAATTCTAAACTCAAAAATTTTTCCAATTGCTCACTATCCAGCATAACTTTACACCGCAGAATCTCCTCACTCTCTATCATAACCTTACTCTTATCTACACTTATATTTCAAACCCCTCCTTTTAAGCACCCTGCCAAACCCCTCTACCAAATACCAATCATCTCAAACTCTTGTCGGATTAACCACCCAAAACCAAATCATCCGCTTACAATAAATAGGGCACCCTCCACTCTCTTCTATTCTCTATCAGTCTAACACCTTCCTTACACCCCTACCTCAATATCCTTTCATCACACACATCCATATACAAGTTAAAATTAACCAAGGTGACATAACACTTCCTTTCCTCACTTTACTATCATCATAATAAAAATTACAACTTTTCAATTCCATTTATTCTTATAACACGTGCTTCATAATGGACACACATACTTTTGATTGGAGTACTTGTACTTGCAGAATCTAAAACTCAGTGTACTTGTACTTGCAGAATCTAAAACCCAGCGTACTTGTAAATTTGCAAAGTACTTGCAAGTACTATTGGTATTTTTAACTTTTGACGTATTTTTTTTTTTTTTTTTATAATTTTCCTAAGTATTGATATTATATTTTTTTTATTATGTATTCAAATAAATTACCATTGACGAATCACTTATAGAGTATGTCATTATATGATATATAAACTTATTTAGCGGGTTGAAAATACAAACAGATATGCTAGTTGCAGATTTAGAACAACTTTAATATTTTGGGGCTTCTTTTCAGATACAATCTTGAAATGGTTAAAATTAAGATTCAAGCATTTGTTTTCATACCCACAACTTTACTTGAATCTTTTTATTTAAAAACAAAAATATATATATATATATATATATATATACGGTATAATATACTATATATATAGGCCAGTATACAGGTACTAAGTTAATAATCCTATACCAGTTTACTTGCTAACAGTGACATAAGGTACAAAATCGTATGAGAAATGCAGATTTGTCTGTACTGAAAGGTTATTTCGATTCAAGAATGTTTGGTTTTAGTATTGGTACTTTATGTACATGCCTCCTTCCATGGACCCTACTAGAAACAGCGGAAAAATCTTTGACATTTCTTTCAACATCGACCCAATGACACGGATACTTTGGTAGGAGAATTTGTGATTGACTAACCAAATATCATCATATGATCATCAAGAAGAGGTTGGGGGGTGGTAATAGGAGTACTCCCCCAGTCTGATCAGTTCCATGTAGGAAAGTTGGACATAGTAGAGATTACGACGTTTGAGCTGCTTATTATCAAAAGCAGCGAACTTGGCACTTGGGTGGAGGCAAATTTCTCTCTTTCTTGCTTGAAGGGAATTTTGTTGGACATGGGAAAATCTTTCTTATTGTTTCCCGTTCATCATGCAACACCAGCTGCAGCAAACAGTTTTCTGGAGACAAAAATAGAGTTGTTACTAGGAGCACCTGGAGAAATGAATGTTTGATCTCAGGAGAAAGTTCTTTGATACTGTTAGATACATAAAGTGAAAATTCCGTTATGCACCATTCTTGAAGATAGAGATGGGGACGGCGGATATAGAACCTATGGGGACATGAGAGTTCAGTATGCAATCGTACCACAACCGCCTCAGTATTCAGATTGCGGATTCTGTTGAAAAGCGTACAATCGACAGCAGTCTGTTAGCTTGTTAGCACTTGCTGGTTAAGGCACCCGCTGTGCAGTTTTCAGAATAACGCAACCATATTATTAAATGAGTCTACATTTTGTACCCCTTGCTGAATTAATATAAACAGATTTTAAGTAAATACAGCTGGTCAGAAAATTAGATTCTTCGTAAACTGTATTCAGGACATACCAACTAACAGAAGGCCTGGAATTGGCTGAAATTAGATGATGGTTTGGACTCCTGTGGATCAAATGAGTGCAGTATTGAGCGTATCATAGGTTAACCATTCCTCGTGACGACTTGGGCCAAGATTGTCTTCCCATCCACCCTTCCACTATTAACTTCCCGAAGTGGCAGTTCATTTAAAATGCAACATGCATATGAGTCATTGAAGTGTCTTTTACCACGAATGTAACTCCAACGTGCGTGATTATTCCATTCTTGTTACCCGTATTCACAGGATTTCCATCGCAAATATCACTGCTTTTAAAAGTCTCTCGTAGATATTGTTCGTTCAATAATACCCCGAATTTCATTAAATACATCCAAGATCTTCACTTGGTTAGGATAAGTAGATCAAGTGTAAACACTGGATCTGGAATGACAGCAGGCACGTAATGTTTCTTTCTCTCAACTACTCTACGCACACCCCAGTATTGACCAAGTGTTCATCTATTTTTCATCGAAAACCAATGCAGACCTACCTCTTGACTGTTGCAGGCAAATGCTCCTCTGAACTGTTCTGTCTCTCAGTATTTTCTTTTGGCGATTGTAACTTAGCTGGCCAATCACAACGTTTTTTGGTGAAGACATCGGGTTCTTGAGGGCAGCATTAACTATGAGACAGCATCTCTATTGCTCCACAGTTTGTCGCTCTCTAATGCTCTTTACACAAACTCTCGGATTACTGCGTTTTCTTATGTTTGCGGGTGACCATTCTCCCACTTAATTTCTGATTCTAAGGAAATGATCTTTCTAAGGCACATCACTACTGCAGCATTGCCTGAAATTTTCAACTGGAACTTACACATTTCTGCGTGATTCTTTGGTTCATCTTACTATTCAAATGTCAACCGTTCCTTCCTCTTCCTGAAAGTTTCACTTTTTTTTCTTGTTCTTTCTTGGTTCACCTTTCTCTATCATGCGTCTGCAAGTGTTTTGAAATCAAAGCTAAATTGTCCCATTTCAATAAGAGAATGACTAAGTTGAGGACATTTAACATGATTACGTTCAACCTTACCATTATAGAACACACTTGCAAAGGGCTATTGTAGAAGGTGACGAAATATGACTTACATGTTGTTGAATAGGGTTTGAGCAAGATTTTTTTCTCGGATTATTTAAATAAAATTCATGCAGTCACAATTAAAGCTATTGGATATCAGCTTTAGAAACTCAAATTTCTTGTAATTGGAAACTGAGATTTTTTTTGATTCAGCAATGATTCGTTTACAATCTTTTTAATCTACTCCATTTAAATTTTGTGTTATTGGTTACTTTTTCCTTTAGCCAGCATTCACTTTGGGCATGCTTATTCCATAGGAGCACGAAGAATAGATTATTGTATATCAACTTTGTTGGATAAGAACTTGGGCCAAGAGAGGGCCAAGAGAGGGCCCAGAGTGGCCTTAAAGGTCAGTTAAAGCCCAATAATTCTAAGTTTAAGAAAATGCCATCTGGTGGTGCTTTGGTGCTTTTTATAACTGAGAATAATTAAATTATTCATAAATTAATAAATTATGAGGTGTTAATACTGCAAATATAACAAATTGCATAGCCATTGCAAAATAGCAAAATGATATTTAAATTGTTTGAATGTTATTGAAGCTAACTGTGCACAAATTAGACATGATTGGCTGTATCCCACCAAAATTAAACCAGCTTAATATATATAATATATATATATATATATATCAATATATATATACTATATATATATATATTCTATATATATTATATATATTATATTATATATATAATATATATATATATTATATAATACCAAATTACATATAGTATTATATATATATATATATATATATATAATGATCATAATTATAACAGCATTAATATTAAATATACCGTATATTAATATATATATTAATACTATATATAACTAATTATATAGTATATTATATTAATACTATATATAATATAGTTATACTATACTATATATATATATATTAATATATATAATATATATGATATATAGTATGATATATATATACTATATATATATGGATATAATATATAATATATTAATATAATATTATGGCAAGATGGTGATTGATTGGATTTGGAAGTTGTTGTAACTAAGCGTTTATGGAGGGATCAGTTCGAGGGATTTGGAGGAAGAGCAATAATAGTACCCTTATATAAGGGTAGGGTGATAAGGGAACTGTAGTCTTTATAGGGGAATTAGTTTTATAAGTGTTGTCAGGAAGATATATGCTAGTTATTTTTCTCGAAGAGAGTTTGCGGCAAGTGACTTGGAAGTACTGATTGGTGAAGAACAAAGGTGCGTTTAGAAATGATAGAGGATGTGGGATCAAATCTTTACATTGAAACAATAATTGATAAAAAATGATGGGATCTAGGAATAAAAATATTATTTAAGGTTTTATGGATTCATGCAGCAGGGAATGTGATAATTAGGAGGATTGAATGGAAGCTTCCTATGACAGGCTGTAATAGGCTGAGTGAGGCAGGATGCTTATGTCTACGCGTTGGTTATTCAATTTGTATGATGAGATGGGGTTCTTTGAAAGGACATAGAAGTCGACCGGAGTGGCAGGAGAGATGTTGTTCGAAGATGATGGAGTAATGGCAAGAAGAGTGGAGGGTGCCCTACCTACTTTATATGCGCATGATTGTGATTTGTGTGAGTGCATCTGAGAGAGTTGAGGAGTAAGCTAGATAAGAGTTAAGGTATATGTGTTAAGTGAATGAAGGACAGTCCGCAAAGTGGTGCAAGTATATGTTTAGATGGTGGGCAGTGGAAAAGTGTCTGAGTTGAATATTCTAGGGGATATTATGGAGTTGAAAGGGACATGGGATGATTCAGAGTTGTGTAGGTCTTACATGGGTTATGCTTGTTATCCTGTTTAAGATGTGTTAGTGTATAATAGTGAGACTATGATCTTGAATAAGATTAGATCTAAAGTACAATGTGTCAGATGGACACTTAGGGGCTTGTTAGGTATGGTGAGAGATTGATAAAAATGTGAATTGAACCTATTAGAGAGTTATTATTGGTGTGAAGAAAGGGATAGATGAAAGAGAAGTTAATAATAAAAAGTACATTTGAGTAGCGCCCGTTATGAAGCATCGTGGAGATGCCAGAAATTGTTTAAATTTAAGAGTATGCAATATAAAGGAATGCGAACGGACCCTGGGGAGGCTGAAGGAATAAGCTGGATTGGTCAAGCTAAAGTAATTTCTGGAGGATAGAAATTTGCGAGTTTGGCAGAGCCGAGAATAAAGGTGCATAATAATAGAGTGAATGGCGGGGTTTTGTGGTGGGGGTATGGTTGTGGCTCACCTTGGCCAAGGGATTGAACCCCACATTTGACAGGATGCCATAGTGAGGGTCCGTCGCGTCCCTTGAAGCCTAGGTGGGATATCTGACTGCGCTATGAGTTCTCTACTAATAGGTATGAAAGGGGCGTAAGGCGGGCGTTTTTTCGACTGTGTTCATCATTCTTCTTTACATATATCTTTTCCGGTTGCATGATCCACAGCACCTTACCCCAGTTCTTGGAGGAAAGAAGGTGGAGATGATTGATGATGATGCAGATGTATGATGATTTATGATGATGATGATGATAAATTATCATATATATTATATATTATATGATTATATATATATATATTAATATATATATTAATATTATAATTAATATATATATAAATAATATATATATATATATATATATATATAACTATATATATATATATATATTAATATATTATTGAGTGTTGTATATATATAATATATAATATTATAATATATATATATATATACTATATATATATATATATATATATAATATATTATATATAATCTAATATATCATTATATTATATATATAACTTATATATCATAGTATAATATAGGTATCCAGATGCAGATATTTACATTTACACTGGTGATACTGATGCGACCCCCCAACAAATAAAGGAAAACTACCAACAGCGATTCAATATCACTTTGGAAAGGGAACCACAATTTATTTTCTTAAATTTCCGGGGTTTTGTTGAAGCAAAATATTATCCTTTTTTCACGTTGTTGATGCAGAGTTTGGGTTCTGTGGTCTTAGCTGCTGAAGCCTTAAGCAAATTTCGTCCACAAATTTTTGTTGATTCAATGGGTTATTCTTTTACTTATCCTTTGTTTCGTTTCATTGGGGGGTGCTCTGTTATATCATACACACATTATCCTACAATTAGTTCAGACATGCTTCAGAGAGTATCAGATCGTGCTGAAGCACATAATAACAGAGCATTCATTTCACAGAATATTGTTTTAAGTTTTGCTAAACTTATTTATTATCATATTTTTGCCATTATTTATGGATTGATGGGAAGCTGTGCTCATGTAGTAATGGTAAATTCTACATGGACGAAGAGTCACATTTCTTCATTATGGACTCTTGGAGCAAAGGTTGACACAGTTTTCCCACCATGTGATACGGAAAAATTTTCTAATATTCCCCTTATAGATGATTCAGAAAAGGAATTCAAATCTATTATTTCTATTGGACAGTTTCGCCCAGAAAAGGATTACCCAAAGCAGCTGCGTATTTTTCAAAAACTTTTGGAGTCTGTAGACGACGAGGTTGCTGAGAAATTAAGGCTCATACTTATAGGAGGGGTTAGAAATGAAGGAGATGCAAAAAGGGTTGCTGATCTTAAGGCATTGTCAGTAGAACTTGGGATTGATAATAAGATTATTTGGAAAATCAATGCGACATTTTCTGAACTTTTGCAAGAAGTACAGAAAGGAACTTTTGGAATTCATACAATGTGGAATGAGCATTTTGGTATTGGAGTTGTAGAATGTATGGCGGGTGGATTGATCGTGGTTGCGCACGACTCAGGGGGACCAAAATTAGATATTGTTACTCCATATGAAGGGAAAGTTACAGGGTACCTTGCTTCTAATGAAGAATCTTTTGTTCAAACAATTAAGTCAGTTTTATTAATGCCAGATCAAGAAAAATTGAAAATTAGAGAAGCTGCCAGAGTCTCTACTTGTAGATTTAGCGAAAGTAAGTTTTGTGAAAGCTTTTTAGCTTGCACGCAATCTGTTTTAGATAGAACAAGAAGACAGTAAGGAACGAATGTGTCTTTATAGGTTTTGAAATATTATTACCCATATTTAGTTCTGTTGTTTATTTTTTTATATGAAAATCAGATATCTCTCTTGTCAGTCTTTCGTGACAAAACCACTTTAATATATATAATATATATATATATATATATATATAATATATATATATATATTATATATATATATATATACTATAAATAATATATATATATATATATTATATACTATATATATATATATATATATATATATATATATATTATATATATATATATATAATGACTATATATATATATATATATATATATATATATATATATATATATACTATATACAAACACAATATATATATATATATATATATATATATATATTATATATATATATATATATATATATATAATATATATATATATATATATATATAAATATATATAATATATATATATATATATATACTTCTATATATATATCATATATATATATATATATATATATATAAATCAGAAAGCATTCATTTTGCACTGCTAAATTAATTTGTTTTAAAGGAGTAATTGTAATAAAGATCTGATAATTTTTGAAGCAGAGAGAAGTGTTATAAAATAAGAAATGGATATTTTCTTGTTTCGGTGTTTTGTGGGTTTAAGGAAGGACGAAAACTTTTCCTTGGAGTATAATTTTCAAGTTATGATCTTCCAATAAAATAAAGAAAGAAAAATAAAAGCTTATCAGTGGGTTTGTATTCCTGTTGTTTATTACACATTAGCATAAACTGAGAAAAGGCTGTCAAGCATAAGCCTAGAAGAATCTTTTTGATTTATTTATTTGATAATTTAAAAGATAGCTGGATTTTGATGACAATGCTTGGCTGCAACTATTTGTACATGAATTTATTAAGAAAGAGTAGCAAATCACAAGCATGTTAAAACCTTGCAAGGTATACGAATATATATATATATATAATATATATATATATATATATTATAATGATGATGATGTATATTATATATATATATATATATATATATATATATATATATATATATATATATATATATATATATATATATTATATATATCATATATATATATATATATATATATATATATATAATATATATATATTATATATATATATATATAGTATATATATTTGTGTGTTTATAATTTGTTTATAATTAATATATTTATATTAAAATATTCAGAATTTTTAATTTTGTTGTAAAAACACTACTGTTTGTTTACTTTTCAATTGTTACAAAGAAAAGTTTGAGACCTCAGGTTTCTACCCCTTCCACTTGGTTCAAGAATATCAAATATTATATATATATATATTACTATATATATATAATATATATATATAATATATGATTATATATATATATATATATATATACTTTATATATATAT
>JABUQX010063629.1:0-2500 GCA_015478945.1 Trachelipus rathkii | reverse complement strand
AGTCCGTTATTGGCTTCTCTCTCATATTTGAAGCGACCTACTGGATCTATCTCCACGCCGGACGACTGTCCGCAATACGTCTAAAGGAACAGTGTATGCTCCAGAGGTCCGTTCCGATGATCCTGACGCCATCTCTCGCAACACTGTTCCCAAAAGCGACATCATTCAGTTTAACAAATGTAAACCTGCGTTCCTCCTCTATAAGGAGACCCCACTGGCGTCAACCCTCACCTCTCTCTCACCTTTAAAGTGACCATTCCCACGACCAGGGTGAAAATGATTCACCATCCACTCGGTTCGGCCATACATCCCGCACCCGAGGAGATGTTTCAAATGTCACAAATTTGGCCATCCTCAAAATTATTGTAGATCTCCGCAGTTTGTCTCCAAGATGTGGTGATACTCTCCACACTCCGTGCGAAAACCCTCCTTGCTGCCCGAATTGCAAGGGTTCTCATTAGGCGTCATATGTGCACTCCCTCTTTTTGGAAAAGGAGATTCTTGAACAGTGTACCATACACAAGCTCGACCGCCGTAAGGCCTCTCGTCGCGCTAGGGAGAAACCTTTACACCTGTCCCTTTCCTTTGCTGCTGCGACTAGACAGGTTTCTACCGCCCAACCTTCCCATCACCCTCGTGCGCCTCTTGCGCCTCTACGTAATTCGCAGCTCTCTCGATCGGATACTGTACCCTCTACTGGGTTAAACATTTCTACTCTGCAACGGAACTGCCCCCCCTCTTCTCCCGACATTAATCCCGTACTGCGCCACATCTCAAACCTACCCAAGTCTTACATCCATTTCCATTCGGTGGAGTTCGCGCTGAAGTTCTGCCGCACCCAGGGTTGTATGCTTTTCCTTCAAATTTCTTGATTCTCCGTCTCCCAACTGATTCTGCGAAGTAGCTCTGCGTTACTACTCGACTTGATGACTACTCTTGACCTTACCGCCTCACGTAAATATGCCGTGCTCCCGTGTTCTTCTGGGAAACCGCGAACATTTCTTCTCTCAGTATGAAGGCTCTATGAACGAGTCACGGTCAGCGTCTGCCAAGCGCCATTACTCTTTCAATTCGGGCGACGCGAATTTCTTAAAATCCACGCCTTCTGCCCATCCGACTGGGTCTCCCGGTGTTTTGCCCAAACGTGCCCGTCGCTCGAAATGCCATGGTGTTGTGGGAAGCAATCCGTCCTTTCTCAGTATTCCCTAATAGTTTATCGGCCTTCGCTTCTGCATCCGACCATCGATTCCTTCATCTCAAGCGATTTCGGAGTCATACTCCTGATATCCCAGTGGACGTTACCACCCGCGCTCCTAATCTTCTAAAGCTTTCCACACTGCGGATCCAGGTTCTACCCTAGCGATAGGGAAAGGTTTGCCCAACTGCCCCTCGTGTGCGTTCTTCACAGTGAAACCGAGTCGGTCATCCCTGGTTGTCTCGGGAGATCCCACCTGTATCCTCCCCCTGCCTCGGTCTCCGCTTGTACCTCTGGCACAACCCAACTACGAACCGCAATAAACTTTGTGAGATGTGCTTCGGGCCTCCTCGCACCCAGTCCTTGTTATGGCTTCTTCTTTCCTGCCATCCCTATTTGCAGACTCCTTCTCAATCCGAGACGAGTCTTCAGCGGTGTGATACACCTGTGACTTCCACGCCCGTCCTGCGACGATATTGGGGTTCCCTTGTCTCCCCCGTGCGAGAGCTCTTAACTCTCCTGCCCCTGGCCGCTGGTGTCTCACACCTCGGCGCTTAGGCCTCCGAGACCTCTTGATGTGGGAGTTAGTCTTGGCCTGTCCTCTTTCTGACCGGGCCCTCCCAGTGGAGGACGACCATTTCTATCTTGGTGTAAATCCTCTATTGTGATTTCTCCATGACCTTCCTCTCTCCCCGCCGGGCCTAATAGGCGCCACTGCGGGCGCCAGTCGAGTGACCGCGCCTTCGATCTTGGGTGCTTCTACAAAAGAAAGCTGCACGCACACCCCCGCATAGCAACGGATGAACCGAACAGCATTGCGACTCGATCGCTTTCGTCTCTTTCTTTGCAATCGACTTAAGTTTCTTCGATGAAAAACTACCGTGGTTACTACAAACTTCGACAGTTTGTATACTTACTTGAACTCGCATAACTCCAATACCATCTGCCTCCACAGAACTCTAACTGTACTTGCTAACACATGCCTTATTCTGCAGGCATCCAAAACACAGCCCCAATGTTACTTAGACTTTTCCCCAAAATCGTGGAGCGGCGATTTGTCCACGAATCCGCCTTCCTTCAGTCCTTATCCACCGTGTCCACGCTCTGATTCCCGTTACTTTTTGAGCCCTAATACTACTTTGCCCTCCTAGCTCGCCGTTACACCAGGAGGATCCTTGATATTTCGGACTTGTTTCACAAAACTTCCCTCTTCCCTTGCTGCGTTTGGGGGTCATTCAATATTCGTTCTACCCAATGTGGGGCTGACTCTGTTTCTCACAAAATGCGGATTGGTGTTCGGTGTCT
>JABUQX010063628.1:17500-20000 GCA_015478945.1 Trachelipus rathkii | reverse complement strand
ATGGTCTCACAGAAGGGTACGGAGGTTCGGCGCTGCAAACACACAATGTTTGTACGTATGCCGACGGCAGCGGGTGGTATTGGGGCTGTCTCAAAACCGTGTATGACCCTCTCTGTCACGGATGACTGCCTAACACCTTCCTGGCATGCGCTCGATGAGTAGGCTTGTCTGGACAGTGATTTGATCCCATACGTCGTGCAGTGACTGTCGCAGGTCCGGGAGGGTCCGTGGAGGAGGTTACAGCTGTCGGATCAGACGTTTCCGGATATCCCACAAATGTTCGATTAAGTTGAGTTCCGGACTATATTCTGGCCACTCCAAAGCCGTAATTTGAACCGTCCTAAGGTAGTCGTTCACACATTGGGCTTTGTGTGGTCTTGCATTGTCATGCATTAGGATGAAAGAGTCACCGATGTAGGGGGCATATGGCACGACATATGGTTCAAGGATGTCTGTGATATACCTTACGGCTGTAAGAGTGCCTCCATCGAAGATGTGCAACTCCGTAGGCCCCGATAAAGAGATGCCTCCCCAGACCATAACCGATCCACCTCCAAACGGCGGCACCTGCAGTACATTGCATTGCGCGAACCTCTCCGTCGGTCGTCGGTATACTCTAGCACGCCTGTCCGAGGCGCACAGAGACACTCTCGACTCGTCCGTAAAGAGCACCTTTGCCCAATCGTCGACCGTCCAATGAATGTGTTCTCGGGCAAATGCCAGTCGCGCCCTTCGATGTGCCGTGGTGTTCGGTGGACCTATGGCAGGCCTCCGGGCCGGTAATTATGTTCCGCAAAACGTCGACGCACTGTACTGTCACTCACCCTGGTACCGTGTACCTCTGCCAGCTGTATCTGCAGATGTCGTGCCGTATAAATCAGACATATAAATCGGTCTTCCACGGGTGTCGTGGCCCTGGGCCTACCTTGTCCTCGCCTGCGATCATGTGTCAGGGTTTCTTGGTACCGTTGGACCACCCGTGCAATCGTTGTGTGCGCTATACCGAACCGTCGACCAAGTGCCCGGTACCCGTGCCCTTCGGCGTGGAGTGTTGTTTTCTGCACGCACTGATCTCTTGACAGTTGACGCACTATCCTCTCCATGTTTATCGGAGTCGCTTCATACGTGAATGATCCCTCGTTCGATTATACCCTTGACATAACCTACTCCCCCTCTCTCAGGTCTAGTTACGTGGTTTACGTTTTCTTAAATTTATCACGGTGACGGACCCCTATACAGCAGCTAAATTCTCTGAGGGGTGGTAACATAATTACACTGATGCTGTCAGTAGTAGCAATGACAAACCCTATTCAAAAGCGGGGGGCAGCGCTCCCGTGGACCCCAGCGTCTTACGTGAGTGATATTTGGGCACGTACCTACGCGGGCTACCTTTTGGGGTACTTTTCGCGTCTGTGGCACTACCCTGGGGGCTGGTCCCCCCTGGGGTCCCATATTTCTATTAATTCGCGATGTACGTGCGTGAGTACATGTGTACTTGACCCTATGCTCATGTACTTTCATGAGCGTTTTTTACCCTACCCCTTTGTTCATCCCCTACCCTGAGTAATCCAGATTATAGGTTGGGCCAGGGCTCGAGCCTACGCTCAGGTCTTCTAGTGATATTTGGACACCAACGGCAGGGGCTACAACACCGGGGTACTTTTCAGGGCTGTCGTTTTTATTTTGGGGGCTGAATTTAAGGACCCTGTTTCTATTGATTCGCCAGTACGTGAGTACGTGTGTGCATGCGTGAGCACATGCTCATGTACTTTCATGACCGCCCTATATTCCCCCCTACCCCCTTTGTTCTCACGTCATCACAAGTGCTGGATCGAGGTTCCTGGATGTATTTTATTCCTAACTATGTACTCATGCTGCCACCCAACCCGTGTACGTGGCGTAGCCTCGAACATGGGTGGCATAGAGCCACGTCCATGAAAGTAGCTGAGCTACTTTCATGGCTAACTGACTACTTTTTCATGAAAGCAGCTGAAGTCCTGGCTCGGGCTCAGGTCACGGGCAGTCAAAGCGAACGTGTCCGTAGGGCCCGGGTTTCGGCTTGCGAGCGCCCACCAGGCTGTATTGCAGGCGATGCGCGAACGCTAAATATTCGCGGGTTATGGATACATTTCAGCAAAAAATGTGTTTAGTGACCGTAAAAACGTAAAGGCGTTGCGCCAGGAGGGGTCCTCCTCTCACCCCCCTCCTGGCGACACGTCTTTACGTCTTTACGTCCTTACGTCTTTAGGTCTTTACGTCTTTGAGTACGTAAAAAACGTTTTACCCTAAGGACGTAAGGACG
This sequence comes from Trachelipus rathkii, assembly GCA_015478945.1. Taxonomy (NCBI): domain Eukaryota; kingdom Metazoa; phylum Arthropoda; class Malacostraca; order Isopoda; family Trachelipodidae; genus Trachelipus; species Trachelipus rathkii. The sequence goes on along the minus strand of JABUQX010063628.1, from coordinate 17,698 downwards.
TTGCCTGCTTCATTGTATTGGTGATGGGATTCCCCATCCCGCCCATCTATTGCGCCCGTCTTTACGATCACTTGCATCTTCCCACGATCTTTACGTCTTTACTGTCACAACATCAATTTTTGTTTATTAAATATGATATATATATATATATATATATATATATATATATATATATATATATATATATATATATATATA
>JABUQX010063628.1:0-5000 GCA_015478945.1 Trachelipus rathkii | reverse complement strand
CAGACGTTTAAAGTAGGGGACAGTTTATTAGACTCAGCTTTAGACTCAACTCCATCCAATAGAAGGGTGGAGCGGAGCCCCCACCCAGATGTGAGAACCAGTACTCCAAACAAGGCTGTGAATAGAAGGCCCTTATAATAACTGGCAGTAGCTGCTACAGAAGAAAACAAATTCCCCCAACCTGAATAGAACTCCCAGCTCTCTTTGAGGCCGCCATATTCGCAACCGTTGGTGATATGATAGTGTTTCCAAGACAATTTATTGTTTATTTATCCGGATCGGCGAGAGGCAACTCTAGATGCAAAAAAGGGAGCCCAGATTTGAATGAGTGCGAAGAAATGGAGAGTTGAGTCGTCGCATAAGAGTTAACAGAGTCTTAGAAGTACAGCTAAGGAGATCGTTGATGAAAAGTTAGAATAAAGTTGGAGATAAAAACAGAACCCTGAGGAACAACACAATTAAGAGGAAAGGAGTTAAAAAGGTCGCTCACATTACGAGTGCTGATATGAAGTGACCAGAGAGAAAACTTGAGAAGTATAAGCAAAGAGAAGGAGGGAAACCCAAAGGAAGGGAGCTTAGAGCAGTAGTGACGCATGCCTATTACTCAGATCAAAAGCCTTTGACTTATATCGTCAAAGTGCTACCAGACCAAAAGACTCCCCATAGATACCCTTAAGGCAGGGAAGACCAAAAATCCAGTTAGATAAGGATAGTATGTCCACCAATGACCTCGAGCGATTTGACAAGCCCATTTACTGATGAACACAATGGAAAGGAATTAAGACTCCAAGATGATCCATGAAATGCAGAGTTAAGGAGAGTTTCAAAAATTTTACTTAGAATACAAGTGAGAGCTATAGAGCGATAGTTGGAAGGAATCAGAGCGGCTACCTTTTTTTCGGGATTGGCTGAATTATGTGCGCGCTTCCAGCACTGAGGAAATGTCTAATAGTATTAAAGCATAGAGAGTAGAGTTGAACGGGCAGTGAGCCACTCAGAAGCACCACATCCCTCCAACACGAGGAGGAATGACCACCGGGCCACTAGCCCTTCTTGACGTTCATAAGATCTAGGAATCCCATCGCACCCCTCGTCGATGCGTAATTGCGGGGAAGAGGCCATAGGAAAGCTGAGAACGAATATAGCAGGAGAGGGATGCCGGAACGTCCAGGGTACCAATTATAGATGAAAAAAGGAGGCGAAGAGATCTTTCCTAGTTTATAGGAGAGTATAGCTTACAGAACCGTCAGAAGCGAATAAGTGGAGGAAAGGCAGATTTAACCAAAAGTTATAAGAGATGTTATTTGGCAGAGGCCAGAAATTTTTATCAGCAGGAGAGCCAAGTAGGTTGTCGCTCACTTTCTTTTAGTGACAGCCGCGCCTTTCCTGTCAAATGATAAGCCCTGCAGCGACTCTTAAGAGAAAGAAATATAGATTGTTAGCGCGATCCGAGAATGGCTCAATAACACTCGGATAATAGACATCATATTGCTTCTCTCTCTGAAATGGACTCGCCCGAAGAGAACATTCTCCATCGAACATGGATTTCTCCTCAGCACTGAGTAGCATTCCTATCCAAATGCGGTACCATAGACCGACGCTCGCACTCAAACTCGCTCAGGACGACACTACAAGTGCCCCACCTTTATCCTCACAGTCGACGACTGCGGTAGTATAAGAATGTTCTCGCTCCGCGCCGTATGCCCGCGAAAGACTTCCGAGCTCATTGGTCAGATATAAATCGCTTCTTCGCTCAACCAGAGCCTTTAAGTTCGGACATAATAGACGCCTCTCAATTACGCCATCGCTAATTAATCGCGTCGCGATGAACATGCAGAAGGCCATTCGACTTTCACTCTCTGGAATTGGAGACTATGTCATGCAATGGTGGAGCTGGTACGTTCGGCGTAAATAGCAACAAGAACGCGTTGTGGTACTAGATGTGAACATATTCTTAAGGACTACACGTCGAGACGTACATATCGTTACTAACTCCGAGAATCACAAAGAGTACCGATGGAAGGGGAAAATGGTATACTTATATATATTACTGTTCTATGTATTATATATCTCAGAGATAGGTATAGTAGATATGTGATAGTATATACATATAACATCATAGCGTGTATTCAATGAATATGGTCTAGGACTGAATCTATTATATGTATAGCTGTTCTTATAGTTAAACTCTGTTCATACAGATCTCGTAGAGTATAAATACTGGTTAAATGTATTGGCCTCCTCCCTTCATACATCAGTTATGTAGAGGAGGTACACCAATCCTCTCAGTGTATAAAGTACAGTATATGTGAAATCCCCTAAATAGAAATCTCAGCGATTTGGATGGAAGAAGTAACTAAGTCTAATGTACGTACCAGTAGTAACTGTGCATCTCATCTAAATCTCAATCGACATACTGTGATAAAACTTACTGCTCTCCGTCTAGCTCTCGCCGGTCTCTCTCTCTCTCTCTCTCCAGCTCTAGTTCTCTAGACATCTCTACACAGATCACATCTTCTGTCGTCTCAGTATAGGGAGCGATGAAGTTATGGCTAATGTGTCAACTGACATCGAAGTTTTTAGGCAAAGCATATCAGAGAGAACGTTGTTACAGAGTTGTTAATGTTTATATAGATTCACTTATAGCGACATACCGTGCATCTCTGACCCGTCTTAAAATTCATTAGATAAACAGGTATATAGTCCATGCAAAATAATTAGATAAGATATTAATGTTAAGATAAAAGTTAATCGCTCTACGGCTAGCAGATGAATGTGTCTCAGATGAGTATATAAATAGTTATTAGAGAGATAGATAAGTTAAGTTCAGATTCAAAATAATTTCGTAGAAATAAAAAATGTAATACCACTGCTTCGGATACTCGACGGACTGCCTGACCAGCAGACTTGAAATATTTTAACGCAATCGATCAAGTCTTGTAGGTCTTTTCTCCACGCTCCAAGCTCTCTTACGCGGTATCAGTGGAATGTTATACTCAATGTTATTTCGAAGACTCATTCGGAATCATATAGAGCATATGATCTCAAAATATGAGCAGCACCTTTTTATTTCTAATATCAGTGGACCGATCGTAATTAGTAGAGTATATAGAATTGCTTCAACTCAAATTTAAGTCTATCGTCAAAATATATATAGAGTAATTCAACTTAACCCAACTCACATTGAACTACGTCACGCATATATATAATAATAAATTTCTATAAGGTTAAAAATTAATGTGATTTATATATCTAGACTATGTAGGCTTCATATCGTGGTAAACTGAAAAACCTTTACTCTAGTCCCGACCTGTTGCCTTTTCGTTCCTCGTCAAACCATCGAGTACAGTGACTAATGGATAATAAATGGCTTCCGAAATTGTTACAGTGGCAATAATAAATACTAAATACGCTACATCTATCTACATAATAACTACATATTTTAATAATAATTATCTGCTCACTCAATAATTAACTCAATAATACATTCAATAATTAATCATTAATTCATCATATATAATCATATCTCTCACTTCATAATATATACATTCAATACTTCTATCAATCTACATTCATATTATACTTATATCAATTCGCTCTCCTCTCTCTCTGTCGTCTCATATACATAATAATATATTAATATAAATATAATATATATATAATATTTATATAAATAATAATAAATAATATATATACATAATATAAATATATAAATTTATAAATATATTATAATAATATAATTAATTAAATTAAATAATAATTAATAATATATATAAATAATAATAATATAATTATAGTAAATAATAATAATAATAATATAAATTAAATTAATAATAATAATAATTAATAATAATATTTAAATAATAATATAATAATAATTATATCATTTTAATCTTGTTTGTGCATATGTAGTGACGATGCTTTATATGTAATATTAGCTTCTCTCATGAGTTTGAATAAGTATTTATTTTTTATTTTATATATTTATTTTTATTGTATTAATTTATTATTATGTTTAGTAGATTGTATGTGTCTATGAATGTATGATGTTGTGTATATTCTCTCAAATCCTTACTTTTAGTGGCGTATTGACCAGAGAGATATATACATGCTTTATTTTAACTCTCCCTGCTTCAGTTATAATATAAGAAGTATTACTCTCCATTTTAACACTCTATACTGACCGCTGGCGAAGACTGTCGTACTCGGTTAAGTAGGCTCTTAATAGGGGTATAGTTGCCTAGTTCTGAGTGAAATTTTATTTTTCTTCTAGTTTTTTTGGTTCTATGTTTTTAGCAAAGTTTAATGCTGATTGCATTCAGTGAGTGTTAGTTATTATTTTTTGGTTTATTATTATTGTTCACAAATATACTTTTTATGGATTTTATTAGAATTCACTGTTCAGTATGAACAGTGGAATTTCTTATCTTAAGGTATTATAAGATCGATCTGATACATTGTGTGCTGGTATCCCGATTTGTTCTCTAATATGGTGTATGTAGTGGCTTTTTAGCCCTCAGTATGTTTTATGGTTCGTTGTGAAAAATTTCTGCGTGTGTGTTTGTAGGTAGCGGACTCAGTTTGGTGCGGGGTGTGTGTGTGATGCAGCATTTGAATTTAACACACATCCCCGCGTGCTTAAACTCCTAAACTTTTGCCTCTGATGGGCATCTACCTCTCTAACCATCTAACCCTAACCTTTTTTGCTGCTGTATCGTTGATGTAGCTCAAAATTGAGCTTAAGAATATCATCTCATGCTGATAACGTCGTATTTTTAATGTATTCCCAACTATTTAAACTTATATCATAATATTCCGTCTAAAGGGGGAGTATGTGTACCTATAGTATAACCATTATCTACTCCTTGTGATTACTCATATACCCCCGGTCTCTATAGTAGAATTACTCGAATCTCCTTAATTATCGTAATTTTCTGTGGGCTTATAAATATATTTTAATCTTTCCGCTACATATATATTTGTGCCTCTCTGCTACTAGT
>JABUQX010063627.1:0-7500 GCA_015478945.1 Trachelipus rathkii | reverse complement strand
TCGAGGGCCTCGTAATGTAGAGGTCGCGCATAACATTAGTAGTATGCTGGTCCCCATCGCTGAGAGCGCTGAAGAAGGTTCACAAGAGGAACCTAACCAAACCAATCATAAATTTGGAATGGCAAGTTGGGAGATGAGTGAGTCTTACAGAGGGAAACCGTCACTGTCACAATCGTATGACATCTGTAATAAAGATGTCGCTGCCAACCATTGGAAGCCATTACTAAGTAGGATGACTGGTGCAAAGTTCAACCTGAAAATGATTGTATACGTCTTACAGGAAAGTGAAGTTAAAAACCCCTAAGATCTATTAATAGATGTTGAAGATTGACACGAGAGTGGTAGATGGTTCACGGAGACATCGCTGGTACGAGGGACCAGTGTCTAGATTGAACAATCGTGGCTGATGAAGATTATCTCGAGATGGGTGAGAGGTGACATTAGGACAGTCCACACGCAAGAAATCAGTTCTGAGAGAGAAGTCCGTGTCTCTGATAGCTTGTGGTGATGAGAGGGGGATAATATTAAGGCCATGGTGATGAAGTTCAAGAACTAATCAACGAGCGGAAGACTTTTAAAAGTAAACAGAAAGATGCGATGTCTCACAGAGAGGAAGTTAAAGAGATTGGGTTAAAGGAAGGTTTGCGACGGAGGCCGCACGCTATAACGTAGAAAATAAGGCGCGGTAGATATCAGCCAATGAGCAATGGGAGTTGAAGAGTCCATCCTCAGCGTTTTATATATTAGGGGCAGTCAGATCTCATGCGTTTCGAGGATTAAAAGTTGGGAACAGGGAAGAGAAGGCTCGTGGGAAACTGTTCAGTGAGGAGAAGAAAAGGATCGTGCAATAATCCTTCGATAAAAGAAGGTGGGAATGGAGGACGCCGAGACGGCCACGGAAAAGTGGTAAACCAGTCGCGTCAATGATGTTAACGGCACAATGCAAAAGCTTACCGATTACGAAGGTAGTTAGAGGAAGACATCGGCAGCATGGAAAAGGTTTGGATAATAAAAGAAGTTATGTGCAGAGAGGGTAAGAGAACATACTGCAGGAGGAGTGAAGGAGGAATGTCAGGAGAAAAGGAAAGATGTGAAATTGATTGTAGAAGTGAGGAGTGTGATGATGATGAGAAGTCTCACATGAAGAGTCACCGCATGGTGAAACTATTGTTTGCAAGGAAGATGAGAGAAGGTGGCAGAAAGGGAGAAGAGTGTCAAAAGAGACACAGAAACACGAAGAAGTGTGTGATACTATGGAAGAAGTTAGAGAGAAAAGGAGATAACGAAGAAAGAAGAGGGTGTAGGTCTGGAGGAAAGGGTGTAAGAAGAATACTAGTGGTTGTATGTCTAAGGAAAGTGCCAGCAAAGATGGTCACAACAAAAATAAAAGATGAAAGAAACGAAGCTGACTATTTTGTTAAAAATAGATTTGAGTATTTTGTGACCCGGCGCAAACACCCGACTACTCTTGTGACTGTGCTTCAAAAGAAAATTTAAGGTTGCCCTAATCCACGTTAGTGGGTGAGTCAACGTCGTCACTGATCATTTAAGCAGATCATATGCCGACAACACATCTGGTCCATTATCAGAAGTCGCTACCGAAGAAGGAGCACTGAATAAATGAGACCAATGTTTTGATCACGTGTACAAAAGCAAAATGATACCCATTGCTTCAAAGGGTGGCCAAATACAATTGTTAATCATATAATCACGTACCATACATAGACTTTGCACTCATTTATTGTATTGTAAAAGCAGTATGATGCCAACATTGTCATTGCTATTTCTCTTTCATTTTCTATGATATACGATGTATGATTGCAGCGGGCTCACTCAAAAGAAATTTTAACATTTATATTTGCGTATATATAACCGATGCGTATAACGACAGCCACATAGAACTTTGTGTTTTCAAAGACTACTTTTGGAAACCTAAGTTTTGATTGGTCGTCGTTCACAAGTCTGTGATAATAATAAAATACTATTATTATATATTTATTATTTATTATCTATTTTTATTGTCGTTATTTTTCGCATGTAAAATATATATATATATTTGTTACCAAACATATATATGTATATCATATATATATATATATATATATTATATACTCAATAATATATATCTCATGATATATATATTACTAAGTACTAATATATTATAATATATATATATATATTATATATATATATATTATATATTATAAATTATTATGGAATAATATTTAATTTTGTATAGTGGTGGAGCGCACAATGTATAGAAATTCATTTGGCTTTTATGTTTTGATTTTAAAGGAAAATTGAGATTTCTTGTGAACAAAGTTTCGATTGTAAAGAAATACCAATTTTCGGTTCTGCTGAATGTGTAATATATATTTGCTTTACTAAAATAACTAATAAGTGGATACATCATTTTATTAATTATTTTGAGAGCTGTGATTGGATGGTCAAATGTAAACTGGTTGGCGAAGATTTGTATAAATAGTAAATTTATGAATATTTTGTGATCTTTTTGCTTTCATTGGTCGTCAATCAAGGTGTTTACAGTTGGCTGCGCTTGTTGCTCTGTCTGATCGATGTTATTATTATTTTAGTGTGCACAGTCTTGTAAATCGTGGAGGTGCCTTATTTTATATTTTATTATAAAGTAATTGTGTTAATGTTTTTAAATGCAATAAGGTATTGTAATTTTCAATGTGGAAATCTCGTGGCTTATTTTTTTTGTAAAGCCAATATTGTTTTAAGCTGTGTTCTAAATATAATTGTGTTTATTCGTGTAAATATAATCTTTGCATTGCCATTATAAAAGTGTCGTCTGTTGATTGCGATTTGCAAATGCATTTTGTCTGCGGTGTTGCTATATGTCACTAGCAGGTAAGGGTAATTATTTTTGATGTGTATTTTTTGTAACATGGTAAAGATTCTTTTGAGTTAACAAACATAAAGTGTTTAACGATTAAAGTTACATTATTTTATATACGAATAATTACTAAAGTCACATTGTATTTATTTGAAATTAAGATTTGTTTAATTACTAGTCGGCAACTCTTTTGCTTTAAGACAACAGCTGATCCTGACCAGCTGTGACTGCATTCATTTGTTCACACTGATGAATCGATGCCTTCAATAATTGTCAAAAACATTTAATTTACAAGCAAATATTTTATATCATTTGCAAAGTCAGTCTGTCCATATATTATTTTGTTGATATATTTTGTTTATTCATATATATTATTGGACATATATTTGATATGTATTTTTTAATATAATATATATATATATTATTATATATATATATATATATATTTTATATATAATATAATAATATATTATATATATTATATAATATATATATATAATATATATATATAATATAAATGTTACAAGAATTTTATATGAATATATTTTGTAGAGTATTTATGTTTATTTTTATTTATTTTTTTGAGCATAATATTTAATAATATTTATATATATTATATATATATATATATATTATTTATATATATATGATATTATATATATATAATAATATTAATATATATATTAGAAATATAATATATATATATATATATATATATATATACTTAGTAGTTAGCATTTTGGTTCTATAGTTGCGGTGTGCATGTATACGGATATCTGTTGACATCCGGCTATATGTACATGGAAGTATAAAACCTGTAGATATTTTTGAAGTATATATATATATATATATATATATATATATATATATATATATATATATATATATATATATATATATATATATATATATATATATATATAAATAGAATTGACATACGGTACTGAAGGTTCTATATGTGCGGTGTGCATGTATACGGATATCTATAGACATCCGGCTATATGTCCATGGACTTATAAAACCTAGTTTGTAAGACCAGTACATTTTCATTTATTTTTTTTTATTAAAATATTTCTAAAATTATCCCAGTGGTTTCCTTGAGTATTTCCAAACATATTTTACTTTTCATTTATTTAAATATTCAATTAGCTATTGTTTTAAGTCTTAAAGACGTGGTTTTGTGATTGTAAGATTGATCACAAAACGGATTCATTTGCTGGTAGGAAAAGTATTGACTGAACTGTTTTCACATAAGGTAAAGAACTCGGTCAAACCGTTGTTCCACTTGAAGGGTCTTCAGGGAGATAAGTTGGTGAGTTTGTAGAGTTTAATATTGCATTCTAATATTGCACAGGCCAATAGCTCACTTGACGGAAGGCCTGGATACTGTTATAATATAGGTTTGAGAATCTAATGAGGTGTTAGTTGGTTGGATTGTCACGGGGGCCTGGCCAAAGGATTTGTTCATCAGTTTGAAGAGTAAGTTATGACATATAATTTAATATCTTTTTAACCAATCGCACTACATATATATATATATATATATATATATATATATATATAATATAGTATATTATATATAATAATGCATATTAATTATATATATATATATATATATAATATATATAATAATAATTATATATATATGTATATATAGTATATATATTATATATTTATAGTATATATATTAATATTATATATATTTATATATATTATATATATATATAATATATATATATATTATAGTATATATATATATATATATATATATAATATATAATAGTATATATATATATATATATATATATAAATATATATAATTTATTTCCTTCGTCCAAACTAATGTGCATTGCTAGTAATAGCTCCTTTACTTCAGCAAGCCATCTCTATATAAGTTTACCCAATTTCCTGTTACCTAATTACATTAGATATAAAACCTTCGGTATTCTTTATTCTCCATGTTTGCCTGGCTTGGATCTAGTAGTACATATCCCTTATTCTTGCATTCTTGAACCTATCACTTCCCTTCAACCCACAGAATTTCTTAAGCATTTCATCAACAAAACCACAATTGCTTTTCTACTTGAATTTAATATCCAAGACTCAGATCCATACAAACGTTGGAACAAATACAAACAACTAATAAATTCGTTTTCTACTTCTAGATTAAAACTTCGCCTATTTCCATAAAATCGTCTAAGATTACTTAATACTCTTTCTCCCGCGAAACCCTATTCCTATGATTAATTTCTTCTTTCAACTTTCCGAAGGCCCAATATCCACCCCAAAAACCTAAAGCCTGTAGTTTCTGTTAGGCATTCCACATTCAGATTTATTTCATCCAACCCAGATTGAGAATCGTCTCTTTTGGGCTTTAGACTAATTTTAACCACTTTACTTTTAGTAGGATTAATTTTTAGTCTTTTTCCTTGGCAAATTCGTTCAAACTCTAGCAGCAAATCTCAGTTTTCCTTTTGAATCAGCAACCAACACAGTATCATCTGCAAAGAGTAAAATTATCCCCATGTTTCCACAAATCGACTCCTTTATAAATTCTATCCATATCCTTAACTACAATGTGCATAAAGGTATTAAAAACCACATAGACATTACACAATCTTATCTCAAGCGAGATCCTAAGTTAAACAGCTCCTGTTCCTAACGCAAGCCCTGCTATTCCTATAAAAAGCTTTAATCGCAATAAAAGCATTCCATTTACTCCATAATCTATCGACATACTCCACAGCTTCCCTCTTTGAACTCTGTCGTAAACCTTTACAAATCAAGGATGCATGCAATAACGTCATATTTTTTTCGATTATTTCGTTGCCAGCATTTTAAAAGCAAATACCTGATCCACACAACCTCGACCATCCCTAAAACAAACAACATTGCTCTTCCTCAATCTGCTTATCCTTAGTAGTTTTAACTTTCTAATAGTAGTCGCCCATAAATTTTATCTACGATGCTAAGTAAGCCTATTCCTCTGTAATTATAACATTCCTTTTTGTCACCTATCACCATATAAATTGGAACGAGATAGAAGGACTCTTGCAATTCATTGGGAACTTCCTCGTACTTTCCCAAGAAAACATTGAATAATCTCATCAACCGCTCTGTGTCACTATTACCTCCTCATTTTCACATATCTACTTGTATATCGTCCAACCCAGAAGATATTCCCCCTTTCAATTTCTTCAAACTATTCAAGATTTTATCCTTTTTCACACATCTCACAGTTTCACTTCTAAACTATTCCTCCGTAGTTATCTGATTGACTATAGTTTCTAGTCTTTCACCCTCCTTATCTTCTCCTCAAGCATTTAGTAATTCCCTAAAATGTTTTCTTCATCCTTCTTCAAACTTCCCTAACATCCTCAATTACATTCCCATCCAAATTATTTATTCCAGTTAGGACTTAGGACGTCTTCCCTCCTATATCGAACCTTGTCAATCTAATGAAAAAAAAAGTTTGCTCCTCTCCTCATAAAAATTAGAAGCAATATTTCTACTCAACCGTTTGTCCGCCCTTCTCTTTGCATCTTTCACTTTCATTTTAACTTCATTTCGTACTCTTTTCTATACCCCCATGTCGACTGGCTATTAATAGCTAAATATTTTGCAAAAACTACTTTTTCCTTTTAATAATATTATTTAATTCTTCACTTCACTATTCACTCCATTTTCTGTTAATTTTTCGGTTAATCTTTTTCATACAACAAGCGTCCCTTGTAGTCATCAATCAGTATTGTTTCCTTAAAAGTTTTCCATTCCCCTTGTACTCATTCTTTCTCATTCTTTTATAATTTCTCTTCTCTTGTAACTTCTACACTCCTGCTAAATTCTACTCTCTCCTTCCACCCTCCTTTCATCTTCATCTTTATATTTTCTTTATCTTTGCTGCACCCCTTAATTAAGACGCTCACATCCAACAACCTGTCTTTCTCCATTTGACTTGCACAAACATAATCTAGCAGAGCAATATCACCTGTCACTCCACTACCCATGTATATTTATGTTTGTTCCTCTTATTAAACCATTTATTTCCCATTATCATCTCTTCATCAGCATATAAATCTAATAGTTTTCTCCATTCACATTCTTGCCATGTTCTCCAAACAGTCCTAATATTCCTCATACTTGTACATCACCAACTCTTGCATTTAAATCACCTAAGAAGCATTTAGTTCATCACAAAACACTTCCCTACCTCTACATCTACACTATCATTTGCTGGAGCAAATGCACGTACATATTAATTACACTTGCATCCAGCTTTTATTTCTCTATTTCATTTTTACCCACATTAGTCTTGAACTGATAAATTTACTTTCTTTCACATATTCCCATAATTCTTCTTTCATAATTATCACTACACTTTCTCTAGCCATGACTCTCTCACTCAAAGCTGTAACTAGTCCAAAGTCCTCTAATAATAATAATAATAATAATAATATAATAATAATAATAATAATAATAATTCAATAATAAAATACTATAATATAATAATCAATAATAATAATAATAATAATAATAATAATAATAAAAATAATAAAATAATATATTATATATTATTATTTATTATTATTATTATTATTATTATTATTATTATTATTATTATTATTATTATTGGTTTGCGC
>JABUQX010063626.1:10000-17224 GCA_015478945.1 Trachelipus rathkii | reverse complement strand
CAAGCATGATTTTCCTCACAAATTCTTCATTATTTTGTAAAGAGACTCAAAATTAACCTTTCTGCTTATTCGTAACATAAAAATTGAAGAAGAGCCTAAAAATCGTACAACCGCTAAAATTGTGAGAAATTCGTAGAGCCTATTCATTGTGAATTAATAATTATATTAATACACTATGGCCTATTTTTCGGACAACTGCTGAGAAATGGTAAAGCTTCATCTGGCGCATGCGCATGCGAGTAAAAAACGAAAAGATGAAATAATCGTGTTTCTTTGATAACGATTATCTTTCTATATGATTAAAAGTAATATTATATATATAATACTATAAATATATATATATATATATATATATATATATTATATATATATATATAATAGTATATAATTATATTTATATATATATATATTATAATATATAATATATATATAATATAATATACTTTAGTTAAGCCACTCAGATGGTTACTCTTCGATTTCATTTAAATACAGCATCGATATTCAAAAGCAGTATCGATAACCCCTACAATCTCCCCATAGACCCAGAAATATCAAGATGAAAAACTCAAAAGGATATTATACACAAAAAGTCACACAAAAATTGTGTTTAAAATACATAATTATCAATAACCAGGACCTACCATTTTTTCAACGGATTATCATATGAAACATCAAAATATACTAAATTAAACAAACTTTTATTCACCGGGACCGGCTTTCGGTCCCGGTAGGTGATGGCTGGTCCTGCTCATGCAGGTGTGTATCTACGTTTCGGTCCCCATATACATATGTATTTACTTTTAGGTCCCCATATATTACACACACACACACACACACACACACACACACACACACACACACACACACGCCCACTCTTACACACATAACGTATAATTTATTAAAACATTTTATGTTTTAATTAAACACGTACATTTATATTACTCATTCAAATATAACTAAAATGATTCAAAGTTTCTTAAAACTCTATAATTAAATCAATCATTATCTTGAACAAGAATTTTATTATTAACTGTGAATACTTTTTGTTTGTAATTTTTATAAACTGTATCAAAGTTTTAAAATAATTTTTTACTAAAATTTATGAAATTTTATTAAAAACATATTTTACGTACCTTAAAGCAATAAATCAGTAAATCAGTAAGGTCAGCCCCTAGCACCCCTCTACACCAAGCTATGCCACGTTTTGTTCTATTGACTTACTGCTTTACATCATCTTTAGCCATGTAATAGTATAAAAATAACAAAATAAGTTCTTCTCTGTTAACATAACATGTATTTATTAAAAATCATTCTAGGTTTTTATTTTAAAATAACAATTATTCATAACTTACATTTATATTATTCGCTCATGTTAACTAAAAATATTTCAAAGTTTTTTAATAATTCGGGATTGTCTTTATATTATCTATGTACATTGACAATCCAACCACGAGAAAGACACAACAACACGCACTTCTACAGATACGAAACTGACCTCTCTCTGTAAAATGTTTTGAAATAACTACTTTAGGCCTAATTTAGGATAAGGCCTTTTTGTAACCCCGGGACATTTAGGCCTAAATACCAGGGTCAAAATATATTTAAACTGACCTTTTCTGTATAAATGTGGTGCCAATAACTTACGTTAGGCCTAAATTTAGGCTAAGCCTTTTTGTCCTTTTTGTATACCGGGCTGATTTAAGCCTAATACCAGGACAAATGGTCTTGGGGTAAAGACAAGAATCGAGAATCAATGTTATTACTAACTTTGATAAATATATTTCAAACTGAACATGGCTGGATCGGAGACCTTTTAAAGCAGGTAAGAGGAATGCTTTTCTTTGATTGGTGAGTAATCCTTACTCTATAGACCTCGTATGTGATTGGTGAGGAATTATTTTATCGTCTTTTTTGGTTTTAAGGTATGTAAAAACATGCGTTTTTCATATCCTGAGCCTTACTTGTGATGGATGAAAATTAACTTAGTTCTTTAAACTTGTATTTGAGCAGGTGTGTTTTATTATTTCTTTTAGACCCAAACTTATTTTAAAATCATATCAATTTTAGCTGGTTAAACGGTGCACCAAGTATCTGATTGTGCTATTAAAGTGTTTAGGTTACTAAGGTGTATATCAATATTTATTTTTTTTTTTTTTTTTTTTTTTTTTTTTTTTTTTTTTTTTTTTTTTTTTTTTTTTTTTTTTTTTTTTTTTTTTTTAATAAATACTTTACATTGAGAATAATTATTTATTTCACTAGAATAGATAATAATTAATTCACTAGATTTATAGTAGAGTCCGTGAAGCAACAATGCAAGAGGCCGCAAGCGCGACCCGGGCGGAACAGCGCAGAACCCCGCCCCGGCGTAATATACTACGCGTCGCGAAAATATTTCTTTATTGATATGCCGTTGTAACTTTCATTACATCATTTTGTTTTTTCAAATATAAACGTTTCCTATATTATGAATCGTCCATTTTATTTCTTACTTGAACATTTTTAATTTTATTTATAGAAAATACCATTTCACTGGTAAAGTTTCTTGAAAAGCATTTAGTTTTGAAAAGAACATTTTGTTTTGTAGAAAAACAGTTTGTTTTATTTTTCCTAAAGTTATAATTCCTTGAGGGAAATAGAACAAATAGTCCGGATGTGACGTAGGCCATGTTCCTCTTTGTGGTATGCCTTTAAGATCTTATTACTTTAAGGCATGTAAAACAAGTTTTATATACCTTAAAGCTACACCTACATAGGACGTAGAGTTAATGTATAGAAGTTGTCCCATACCCTCCCTTTTCAAGGTATGTCTTTACGGTTTTAATCTTCTTTATGTATAAGTTATGAAAAAAAGTTGTTTATTCTAAAATATTATTACATAATTACTATGTTACTATATTAGTTAAATACACAATGTGTGTACATGCATAATAAACTTCCCCCTCCTTGTACAAACCGTAATTTCTCTTTATGGACTTCCAGTATTGGTATCATATTATTATACTTCAAAATTACATCGAAGTATGTAAGTTCATACCTCTTCTATATCAGCTGTTGTATGCATTCGGTAACCATCGAGATTATCTCACTTGGTTTGTAATAAACACTGATATACCAGGATTTTAAATAAACTAATGCGCTTGAACATATGTTATAATATTCGTAAATATACCTTGATACAGTACACAAACTAATATTATACATACTGAATGGGACGGTGCCCAAAAGATATCATCCTCTAGGATGTATGCCCTACCACTTTGAAATACAACGCCCCATATTTTCGCGACCGCGTAGTAATATTACGCCGGCGGGTTCATGCGGCTGTTCCGCCCCGGGTCGCGCTTGCGGGCGCTCTTGCGTTTTGCTTCACGTGATCTACTATAAATCTAGTGAATTAATTATTATCTATTCTAGTGAAATTAATAATTATTCCTCAATGTAAGTATTTATTATAAATATGATATACACTTAGTAAAAATAAAACACTTTTAATACAAATCAGATAACTTGTGCACCGCTTAACAGCTAAAATGACTATGATTTTAAAATGAGTTTGGGTCTAAAAGATAATAAAACACACCTGCTCAAATACAAGTTTAAAGAACTAAGTTAATTTTCATCCAGTCACAGGTAAGGTTCAGGATATGAAAAAAAATGTTTTTACATACCTTAAAACCAAAAAGACGATAAAATAATTCTCGACCAATCACATACGAGGTCATATAGAGATAAGGATTACTCCATCCAATCACAAGAAAGCATTTCCTTCTTACCTGCTTAAAGGATCTTACCGATCCAGCATGTTTCAGTTTGAAATATATTTATAAAAATAATAATAACATTGATTCTCGATTCTTGTCTATACTGGAATTACCTTTTGACCTGGTATTAGGCTTAAATCAGCCCGGGGTACAAAAAGGATTATCCTAAATTTAGGCCTAAATTTAGGCCTAAAGTAGTTATTTCAACACATTTTACAGAAAGAGGTCAGTTTGAAATATATTTTGACCTGGTATTAGGCCTAAATCGCCCCGGGGTACAAAAAGGCTTATCCTAAATTTAGGCCTAAAGTAGTTATTTCAACACATTTTACAGAGAGAGAGAGGTCAGTTTCGTATCTGTAAGGAGTGCGGGTTGTTGTGTTTTCTCGTGTTGGATTGTCAATGTACATAGATAATAATAAAGAAAATCCGAATTATTTAAAAAACTTTGAAATATTTTTAGTTAACATCGAGCGAATAATATAAATGTAAGTGAATAATTGTTATTTTTAAATAAAAACCTAGAATGATTTTAATAAAATACATGTTATGTTAGCAGAGAAGAACTTATTTTGTTATTTTATACTTATTACATGGCTAAAGATGATGTAAAGCAGTAAGTAAATAGAACAAAACGTGGCATAGCTTGGTGTAGAGGGGTGCTAGGGGCTTGCCTTACTGATTTACTGATTTATTGCTTTAGGTACGTAAAATATATGTTTTTAATAAAATTTCATAAAATTTTAGTAAAAATTATTTTAAAACTTGATAGTTATAAAATTTATAAACAAAAAGTATTAACAGTTAATAATAAATTCTTTGTTCAAAGATAAAGATTGATTTATTATAGAAGTTTAAGAAACTTTGAAATAATTTTAGTTATATTTGAATGAGTAATATAAATGTACGTGTTTAATTAAAACATAAAATGTTTTCAATAAATTATACGTTATGTGTGTAAGTGTGTGCGATTGTGTGTGTGTGTTGTGTGTGTGTGTGTGTGTTGTTGTGTGTGTGTATAGTGAGTTGTGTGTGTGTGTATGTGTGTTCTAAATAATAATAACAATAGGCATGAAGTAAATAACACAAAGTATAATAATAAAAATAAAAATAAAATGTTTTAATAAATTATACGTTATATGTGTAAGTGAGTGTGCGTGTGTGTGTGTGTGTGTGTGTGTGTGTGTGTGTGTGTGTGTGTGTGTGTGTGTTGTGTGTTCTAAATAATTAGATAAACAATAGCATGAAGTAAATAACACTAAGTATAATAATAAAAATAATAATAAAAATAAAATAATAAAAATAATAAAATATAATAATAAAAATAAAATAAATAATAATAAAAAAATAAAAAGTATTAAAACAAAATAAAAAATATAAAAGAAAACATAATGTTAATAAATATATGAGTTAAAGCAGTAAAACATATGAGTTAAAGCAGTAAAACATGAGTTAAAGCAGTAAAACATATGGGTTAAAGCAGTAAAACATGAGTTAAAGCAGTAAAACATGAGTTAAAGCAGTAAAACATATGAGTTAAAGCAGTAAATGCCGGTAAAACAAAGCATACTAATCCCCTTGTTGCTATGTAACACCTCTATTGATTTACTGATTTACTGCTTTAAGGTATGTAATGTTGATAAATATATGAGTTAAAGCAGTAAAACATATGAGTTAAAAGCAGTAAAGCCAAAAAAAAAACCCCAAAAAAAAAAGGCATTAACTAAATGTTTTCCGGTGGGTGGTTTGATCTATTGATTTACTGATTTACTGCTTTAAGGTATGTAATGTTAATAAATATATGAGTTAAAGCAGTAAAACATATGAGTTAAAGCAGTAAAGCAGTAAAACAAAAGCATACTAATCCCCTTGATGCTATGTAACACCTCTATTGATTTACTGATTTACTGCTTTAAGGTATTAATGTTAATAATATATGAGTTAAAGCAGGTAAAACATATGAGTTAAAGGAGGAAAAGCAGTAAAACAAAAGCATACTAATCCCTTGGTGCTATGTAACACCTCTATTGATTTACTGATTTACTGTTTTAAGATCTGTAAAGTATATGTTTTTAATAAAAGTTCGTACAATTGTAGTAAAATAAAAATGCATTATATATTCAGGCACTTTGCTTTTTCTTCTACATTACAATTTTTAAAAATTTATAAATTTAAAAAGTATTAAGTAAAAATATAAAAGAAAAAAATAATGTTAATAAAATATGTGTTAAATTAATAATATTTAATAGGTCTGATGGTTACCAATTTAGGATCGCGAAAATGTTTTTAATAAAAATGTTTAAGTATGAAATAAAAATGAATGACTCATAGTATATATATATTTTCATACGCGCGGAAATATTGCGCCTGCGGGCGCACGCGGCGGGCGGGAACGCGGAAATATTGCGCCTGCGGGCGCACGCGGCGGGCGGGGGGGGGCGCGGGGGGGGCCGAGGACGCGGCGGGCGGGGGTGCGGTGTTCGTCTGACTTTGTGCGGAAGGCGCATGCTGCGCCCTGGTGGTTCGATTATGAGACTTAGGGGAAGACATCCAAATATTAGCTCTGATTTGTTATGATGTAGGGTAGAAGAAGGCTAGAAAAGGTTAGAAAATGCTAAAATGCTGTGGCATCAATCCATCAAGTTGAGGCATCAATGCTGAGGCATCAATGACTGAGGCATCCCAAAGTGAGGCATTCAAATATCGAGTGTGTAGTGTGAAATGTAAGTGTATCTGTGTGTGGTTGTGAGTGTAAGTGTATATGGGCTAGTGTCTATGGCTAGTGTAAGTGCTTATAAGTGTCATAGTGTGTATGTATGTAAGTGTAAGTGTCTATGGTGAGTGTGAGTGTAAGTGCATATGGGCTAGTGTAAGTGTCTATTCAGAGTGTAAGTGCTTATAAGTGTCATAGTGTGTATAAGTGTCATAGTGAATGTGTGTATAAGTGACATAGTGTGTATTAGTGCCCCAAGTGTAAAGTGCCTATGTATGTGTGGAGTGTGTAAGTAATATATTATTATATATAGGCTATAAGTGTTAGAAAAAGACTAACTCATAGTAAGGAATCATCTAGCAAACTTGTATTTATACACCAATCGATTCCTCATACGTTATAACCTAGGGGTAGACACCTATTAGGGCTTTTCTAGGCTCAGGGGAGGCTGAAAAGGCTTGAAAAAGGTGGCACTCATTGGCACTATAGTGCACTCACTTTGGCACTCATGGCACTCACTGGCACTCATGGCACTCATTGCGCACTCACTTGCCTCACTGGCACTCCACCCGGCAACTCATAGAATACTCATAGAATACTAATAGAACATCCCTAGATACTTCTTACGGTGATTGGGAACCATCAAAGTTGAACCATCAATAAATCTGAGTCATCAAAGCTGAATCATCAATATAGATGCCAACAAAGATGACGTCATCAAAGTTGAGCCAAAAAAGTTGAGCCATCAAA
>JABUQX010063625.1:25000-30000 GCA_015478945.1 Trachelipus rathkii | reverse complement strand
CCAAACGGTTGCGGAGCAACCGTTGTACGTGTCCCACCCTAATTTTTTCGACCAACCCTTTGGTATTTGGCCCACGGTATTTTTTGGCAACCCTAATTTTTTGGCAACCCTAATTTTTTGGCAACCCTAATTTTTTCGGCAACCCTAATTTTTGGCAACCCTTCGAAGAAGGGTTGCGCCAAACGGTTGCGTAAGCAACCGTTGTACGTGTCCCACCCTAATTTTTCGACCAACCCTTTGGTCTATCCATGGGTCAATTTTGGCCCACCCTAATTTTTGGCCACCCTTTAGGGGCTTAGCCCTATTTTTTGATATTTCGGTCACATCTACACACGCGCGCGCGCACACACACACACACACACACACCTAGCCTACACCCAGCCTCCACCTAGCCTACACCCAGCCTAATATAGCCTACACCCAGCCTCCACCTAGCCTACACCCAGCCTACACCTAGCCTTCACTAGCCTACATCTACACCTAGCTCCACCCCAGCCTTCACCTAGCCTACACCTACACCTACACCTAGCCTTCACCCAGCCTTCACCTAGCCTACACCTACACCTACACCTAGCCTCCACCCAGCCTTCACCTAGCGTACACCTATACCTAGCCTACACGTGCCCCTACAACTTTGATGGCTCAACTTTTATGGCTCAACTTTGATGACGTCATCTTTGTTGGCATCTATATTGATGATTCAGCTTGATGACTCAGATTTATTGATGGTTCAGCTTGATGGTCCCCAATCACCGTAAGAAGTATCTATGGGATGTCTTATTAGTCATTCTATGAGTATTCTATGATTTTGCCAGGTGAGTGGCCAGTGAGTGCCAAGTGATGTGCCAATGGGTTCCAATGAGTGCCAAGGTGAGTGCCAATGAGTGCCAAGTGAGTGCCACATAGTGCCAAATGAGTGCCACCTTTTTCAAGCCTTTTCTAGCCTCCCCTGAGCCTAGAATAGCCCTAATATGGGTGTCTACCCCTAGGTTATAACGTATGAGGATTCGATTGGTGTATATTACAAGTTGCTAGGATGATTCCTACTATGAGTTAGTCTTTTTCTAACACTTATAGCCTATATATATATATTATTACTTACACACTCCCACACATACATAGGCACTTACACTATGGCACTTATACACACTATGTCACTTATACACACATTCACTATGACACTTATACACACTATGACACTTATAAGCACTTACACTCTGAATAGACACTTACACTAGCCCATATGCACTTACACTCACACTCACCATAGACACTTACACTTACATACATACACACTATGACACTTATAAGCACTTACACTAGCCATAGACACTAGCCCATATACAACTTAACACACACACACACACAGATTCTTACACTTACATTTACACACACACACACTCGATATTTTTGATGCCTCAACTTTGATGACCTCAAGCAATTGATGTCGCAGCATTGATTGCCTCAACTTGATGGATATGATGCCACAGCATTGATGGCATTTTCTACCTTTTCTAGCCTTTCTACCCTACATCATAAAACAGAGCTAATATTGATGTCTTCCCCTAAGTCATAATCGGAACACCAGGGCGCAGCATGCGCCTTCCGCACAAAGTCAGACGAACACCGCACCCCCGCCCGCCGCGTCCTCGCCCCCCGCGCCCCCGCCCCCGCCCGCCGCGTGCGCCCGCAGGCGCAATATTTCCGCGCGTATGAAAAATATATATATACTATGAGTCATTCATTTTTATTTCATACTTAAACATTTTTATTAAAAACATTTTCGCGATCCTAAAACTGTAACTCATTACAGACCTATTATTATTATTATTTAACACATATATTTATTAACATTATTTTTTCTTTTATATTTTTTACTTAATACTTTTTAATTTATAAATTTTTAAAAATTGTATGTAAGAAGAAAAAGCCAAAGTGCCTGATATATAATCATTTTATTTTACTACAATTGTACGAACTTTTATTAAAAACATATACTTTACAGATCTTAAAACAGTAAATCAGTAAATCAATAGAGGTGTTACATAGCACCAAGGGGATTAGTATGCTTTTGTTTTACTGCTTTACTGCTTTAACTCATATGTTTTACTGCTTTAACTCATATATTTATTAACATTACATACCTTAAAGCAGTAAATCAGTAAATCAATAGAGGTGTTACATAGCATCAAGGGGATTAGAATGCGTTTGTTTTACTGCTTTACTGCTTTAACTTCATATGTTAACTGCTTTAACTCATTATATTTATTAACTTAATACTTAAAGCAAGTAAATCAGTAAATCCCGAATAGAGGTGTTACATAGCATCAAGGGGATTAGTATGCTTTTGTTTTACTGCTTTACTGCTTTAACTCATATGTTTTACTGCTTTAACTCATATATTTATTAACATTACATACCTTAAATCAGTAAAACAGTAAATCAATAGAGGTGTTACATAGCAACAAAGGGATTAGTATGCTTTTGTTTTACTGCTTTACTGCTTTAACTCATATGTTTTACTGCTTTAACTCATGTTTTACTGCTTTAACTTATGTTTTACTGCTTTAACTCATATGTTTTACTGCTTTAACTCATGTTTTACTGCTTTAACTCATATGTTTTACTGCTTTAACTCATATATTTATTAACATTATGTTTTCTTTTATATTTTTTATTTTGTTTTAATACTTTTTATTTATTTTATTTTATTATTTTTATTTATTTTTATTATTATTTTTTATTTTTTTTATTTTTTTTTTTATTTTTATTATTATACTTAGTGTTATTTACTTCATGCCTATTGTTATTATTATTTAGAACACACATACACACACACACACACACACACACACACACACACACACACACACACACACACACACACACACGCACACTCACTTACACATATAACGTATAATTTATTAAAACATTTTATTTTTATTTTTTATATACTTAGGTTATTTACTTCATGTTAATTGTTATTATTATTTAGAACACACATACCAACACACACACACGGCAGCATACACACCACACACCACACACACACACACACACACACACACAACACACGCCCCACTCTTACACAACCATAACGTATAATTATTAAAACATTTTATGTTTTAATTAAACACGTATTTCTATTACTCATTCAAATATACTAAAATTATTTCAAAGTTTCTTAAAACTTCTATAATAAATCAATCATTATCTTTGAACAAAGAATTTATTATTAACTGTTAATACTTTTTGTTTATAAATTTTATAACTATCAAGTTTTTAAAATAATTTTTACTAAAATTATTTATGAAATTTTATTAAAACATATATTTTACGTAACTTAAAGCAAATAAATCAGTAAATCGCCCTAAGGCAAGCCCTAGCACCCTTACACCAAGGCTATGCCACGGGTTTTGTTCTATTTACTTACTGCTTTACATCATCTTTAGCCATGTAATAACGTATAAATACAAAATAAGTTCTTCTCTGTTAACATAACATGTAATTTCCTTCAAATTATTCTAGGCTTTTTATTAAAAATAACAATTATTCACTCACACACATTTATATTATTCGCTCGATGTTAACTAAAAATATTTCAAAGTTTTTTAAATAATTCGGATTTCTTTATTATTATCTATGTACATTGACAATCCAACACAAAAAAACACACAACAACGTACACTCCTTAGATACGCAACTGACCTCTTCTCTCTCTGTAAAATGTGTTGAAATAACTTCTTTAGGCCTAAATTTAAGGATAAGCCTTTTTGTACCCCGGGCGATTTAGGCCTAATACAGGGCCAAAATATATTTCAAACTGACCTTTTCTGTAAAATGTGGTGCAATTACCCACGTTAGGCCTAAATTTAGGCCTAAATTAGGCCTAAAGCCTTTTTGTACCCGGGCTGATTTAAGACTAACACCATTTCATCATCTGACTCCAGGGATAGACGTGAAACCTGCATCAATCCTATTCGGATGTTAATAAATATATTTCAAAATTAAAACATGCTGGATCGGTAAGATCCTTTAAGCAGGTAAGAAGGAAATTGCTTTCTGTGATTGGTTGGAGTAATCCTTATCTCTATATGACCTCGTATGTTGATTGTCGAGATTATTTTATCGTCTTTTGTGGTTTGTAAGGGTATGTAAAAAACATTTTTTCATATCTGAACCTTACCTGTGACTTGGATTGAAACATTAACTTAGTCTTTAAACTTGTATTTGAGCATGTGTGTTTTATTATCTTTTAGACCCAAACTCATTTTAAAAAATCATAGTCATTTTAGCTGTTAAGCGGTGCACAAGTTATCTGATTTGTATTAAAAGTGTTTTATTTTTACTAAGTGTATATCATATTTATAATAAATACTTACATTGAGGAATAATTATTAATTTCACTAGAATAGATAATAATTAATTCACTAAATTTATAGTAGATCACGTGAAGCAAAACGCAAGAGCGCCCGCAAGCGCGACCCGGTGCGGAACAGCCGCATGAACCCGCCGGCGTAATATTACAAAGTGGTAGGGCATAAATGTTGGCGGCGTTGTAATTTTCAAAGTGGAGGGCTACTCTAGGATGATATCCTTTTGGGCACCGTCCCATTAGTATGTAAAGATTAGTTTGTTACTGTATCAAAGGTATATTTACGAATAATTAACATATGGTTCAAGGCGCAATTAGTTATTTAAAATCCTGGTATCAGTGTTTATTACAAACAAGTGAGTAATCTCGATGGTTACCGAATGCCTACAACAGTTGATATAGAAGAGGTATTAACTTACATACTTCGATGTAATTTTGAAGTATAATAATATGATACCAATACTGGAAGTCCATAAAGAGAAATTACGGTTTGTACAAGGAGGGGGAAGTTTATTATGCATGTACACACATTGTGTATTTAACTAATATAGTAACATAGTAATTATGTAATAATATTTTAGAATAAACAACTTTTTTTCATAACTTATACATAGAGAAGATTAAA
>JABUQX010063625.1:12500-15000 GCA_015478945.1 Trachelipus rathkii | reverse complement strand
GCGTGGAGACGTCCAACATCACTTTCAGCATATATAAACCTTACTGACCACCACCTCTATCCTCAGTTATTGTGCTAACGGGAATGCTAGATCGCATTGACCTCTCGCGAGCAAGTGTCGAATACAAGTCTCTGTCAGTATTCAGCAAATATATTCGCAGCACCTTCGCAATATCTCCTTTTCGGTCTCTGAAAGAATGAGTGATAATGCGATATCTGATAGTAATTGTGTAAAGTGTAATTGATATTTTTAATGTTGACGAGACGCATGCAGTGCATGATGTATGAGAACAGAGGGACCGTTGATGTAGAGATGCCTATATGTAGATCAACGCGCGCTACCACCTCTCTCGCTCTCTCCTACCGCCTCAGTGGAAGACCACTGTGTGAGGGAACTCCCAAGTATAGAGTGATGGAGCAGCGCACGAACTGATGAAATGATTTGAGGAATGATATAGTGATTTAGAGAATGTGATTTTGTTATGCTGTATGGAATTTATGAAATTTATTGAGTCTAATTGTGCGCGCGATTTAAAAAATGTGATTTGCAATTCTTGAAACTCGCAAGAGTAGAATTGATGGTGCAGGATTAAAGAGTACGTGGAGCCTTTGGGTTAACGATAATTTTCTGTGTGTGGGTAATGACAAGTAAGAAATCACTGATTAAAGAGGTATTATAATATTATATAGTATTGAATATATTGAAGATTTTCAAAATACTATTAGAGATGTGGTGCGAAAGATATCTATCCAATGTCTTGGTGCAGTTAATATTGATATAAGATGTACTGTATCTGTTAATTTTCAGTACGATGGGCTACGCAAATAGATGTGGTTTGAAATAGTGGCTGGCGGGATAGTAGATCGAATATCTAGTTTGCACAGATTGAATGTAGCCACACTTCTGGTATATAGTCATCATTAAATTATAATTTACATGCTAATGTGCGAACGCGAAAAAGAAACTCACGGGCAGAGCCCTATTCAATGAGGGGATGTACTCCTTACTCTCAAAGAGAGTTCACCCTAGCGCAATTTAGCGGCATTTAAGTAGAGAAGCAGCAAGCGAAAGAGCTTTAAAAAGTTGAGTGAGGATTTAGTATAAAAAGTATACTTAGGTGAAATTTATAACAGCTGTGTGAAATGTATTGTAGTCATCCACACACACATAAAGACTGAGAGAGGGGTGAAGTTTCTGTAGGGAATAATGATGGGAAAACGAACACACATGTCACACTACCTCTCAGTGACCTATGATAATATATTTACGTTACGCGAAAAATATGAAACACACAAAGTATACATACGTGCTCGCTAGCCATCATAAGCGTTAGCATCCTATTTTATTACGAAAGGTGGTCACCGTCTCGCGTGATAAGGTTGTGTGATACATTCACACATCAGAGTGATATGTTCAGCTAATATCGCTAAAGAATCTTAGTCTGCGCAGGCAGCTAAGAATTTATAGCTGATTAAGGTATAGTAAGAAAAGTGTTAATGAAAATAGAAAAGTGTTATGATACGTAGAGAACCCCTGAAAAACTACAATTGTTATATTTAAATTTCCACCATCGGTCGTCTAAAACAGCTGTTACAGAAAGACAGGAGAGGGAATGAAAAAAAAAATGTTACAGAGGGAGAGACAGATGCTAAAAGAGTGACTCATAGTTAGCTGTGGCCACAACGTTCAGTTATATTAATTTTCGAGAATGTGACGCTTTCATTGCCAAAATACCTAATTCTGCGCCCAAGAAAGGGTGCTGCTATTCTGAAACTTACATTTGACTGCGTCGAACATTAAGCAGAACGCGTGAAAGTTATGAAAGTTTTCATAAACTGCAGCTAACCTAACAAAAGTTGTTAGGATTTGTCACTACAGTCGTCTTGTGTCTTTGTATAACTTTTCCAAATTCTTTGTGTTCCCGTACCTAATAGGAATAGAGATTTATAGATTCGGCACAACATCGGCCCTCGCAGTATCAGATAGTGTTTCAAAAGAGATGAACTGAGAAATATTAAGTACAGAGACAGTCTTTTTACTTAAGGCCCTATTTTGACCGCTTGCAACCTCACGAACCACCACTGTTCCAAAAAAGCGGCACGTGATAACCAGAGCCCCACCCCCTCAAATTAATATAGAGTATATATAGCAAGTTATCATCCTATAATCAATGGTGCAGTATAATATAATAGTAATGTATGGACACTTTTATTTTATTATTATTAAGTACGGTATAAGCAAATCACTGAGATAAAATGAGAAAATAGTAAAGTATCTCATACAGTTACTATAAATCATTATAATACTTTATACCACACAAGTTTCTTTAGATATAGGCCTAGTACTTATATATCTTAAGCTAAACCGGTTATGTTTGAATGTAGTTGACATGGGTATTTCAGAGTTGGCCAAGACATGCTCCGTTGGTAAAATACAGAATGGGTATGAGATGAAAAAAAAGGAAATAAGGAAGGTAATCTTGACAGAGAGGAGCAAAACA
>JABUQX010063624.1:30000-75759 GCA_015478945.1 Trachelipus rathkii | reverse complement strand
ATAATTATAATATTAATTTATTATAGTTTTATTTATTTATATGTTTCTTTATACATTGGTGTACTATCTAATGTAACTTTCTTTATATATACTGATGAAAAAATATTATAAATTTAATAATAAATTTGAGTTTTTATTTTATTATATATAATATATGCTATTTATACCCTATTTAATTATATATAATAAATATTTTGTTTTATTATTAACTAACGAAAAAAATTAATTCACTTATCTTTATTCACATAATTAATTTCATTATATATATGTATCAT
The DNA here is from genome assembly GCA_015478945.1 of Trachelipus rathkii. NCBI lineage: Eukaryota > Metazoa > Arthropoda > Malacostraca > Isopoda > Trachelipodidae > Trachelipus > Trachelipus rathkii. Next base: position 75,484 of record JABUQX010063624.1, on the reverse strand, counting down.
ACTGTTAAGTATAATAATGTTTTTTTTTTTTTTTTTTTTGTTTTATTTTGAGGTGGGAGAACATCATATGTCAAATCGGTTCATAATTACATCCTTTTCACAAGCAGCTACAACACGTTCAAGTAAAGCGCCACACTGGGTTGAATCAAATCAACACCATGGGCGGGTCCTGGATCTTACATATTTTACAACGTCAAAATGATTAAGAATTTTATAAAACTTGCTACGTACAAACGAATTAATTCAGCTCACTTTAAAAACAATAAACAAACGAACTAAAACAACTACAGCACTAAGTAACCTTGCATACATCCTCTTGAATCCCTATCGAACAATATACATACAATTGAATCCATTAAATATTGTGTATTATACTTAAAGTTGCATCTATAATTTCAATAACATTTCTTGAGAAAACTTGGGTAATAGCATACTATTTATTTAACTTTTTCTCAAAGTGGGAAGATTCGGACGATAATTTGATCAATACAGGGTCATATATTTTTGTTGAAGTGCAGTTTAGGTGTACGAGATACGCGTTCCATAGTCTTTAAAGGTGACATGTATAAATACAATAACATAAAACAAACAGCAAGAAAAGTAAAGTAATTTCCAATAAAGTCTGGGAATCTGTTATATTTCAAGTGCAATGATTAAAATATGTTTTTCGTTTTTGACTAAAATTTAACGCAATATTAGTCTTGTGGTTTGAGTATGTTGATCTTATAATCGAGACCAAAATTTTTGCTAAAATAAGAAAGTTAGGCATATTTAGACATACTGGTAGAGCAGTAGGGGAATCTACCAGATAATCCAAATATTAGAGTGATCAAACTAGCGTGTCGCCACTATTAGTATGGCCATATTCAGCGGAGGCTTTGCAAGTTAACACTTCGTGTAAGCGTTTTTCGTCGGTGGCAATGATTGACACACCTCCCCGATGACATTCGAGGCTGTATTATATTCTAACGTTTCGCATCAAACCTCTCTCTTGATCATATGTCGCTATTGAGTTGCCAAGCGCTCTTTCGCTCACAAGATCGAAAAATCTGTCGAGAGCTATGGGATAAGTAATCAGTTTGATGGATTATGGTCATGTTCGAGAAGGCATCCGGGCAGGCATACCTGTAAGTGTCATCAACTCCGAAATTAGTAGCATGTGGTCTCGATCTTATCCGAGTCTCTTCATTGTTGCAATACACGGATTTCATATTGCCAGATTACCACACCCTACATGAGTAAGTGAGGGTCCAACATAAATATATTTGTTTCCTTGCGCGTGACACGCTATGCGAGACGTAGCAGCCGAAAGAAATTGTGATCTCGCACTAGTCAGATAGCTAATTATGTTATTAGAAATATATGTGGGTTTTAAGTCGCTGTTAGCGACGCTGAGTAAGTCGAAACATGAATAAATACATAAATTAATATGATGCGTTGGAGTTTAAACCGTATAATAAAAGAATTCGAGAGAAATGCGCAAATCAGAGTTATAAACGACATCTAATTATATATATGTCTGTGAGAGACTAAAAATTGAAGCATTTGACGTGCCGTATTAGGGAGAGTATTTGTGAAAAAGGTATTGGACTAGATCATAGCTGAATAGGATCAGCTAGATTGCCCATCACTGTAATACCAATGATGTTTATATATGAGAAGACCATGACTATATATGTAAATATTACTAGGGGTGATATAACTCGTCATGAACTGCTCGGAATTGAGAGTATAGAATGACTCTTAATAAACAGAGTGCAGAAAAGATATAGGCTTATGATTGGCCGATAAAGAATCAGAGAGTCCCCAACGCAAACTGGTGGAGCGCCGCTTGAGAAAAACCATAGGTGAGGTATCCTTCAGTCGTCATGTGGACGGAGTACTGGGACATCCTTTTATTGTCGAAGAGTGGATATTAAGGAAATTAAGGATTGATTGACATTAGAAACACTTAGTGAGTTCCAGTGCAACTGGCCAGTGAATTATTAGGCGAGCTTCTGGAGGCTACCTATACTAAGCAGAATGCAGGAATATCATCCAGAAATTTGGTGGAAGAAAGGAGGAGAAGTGAAAACGAAGGTAAAACTGTTCGGAAAGCGCCATGATGTATTTCTCTTCGAAAGAGAGAAGTGGCATCACATTGGCTTCAAACTTCAAGGCTTACCCCGAGGGGACGATTCGAAAGGCTCCAGTGAAGATACGGATCGCCTCGTTTTTGTATGGGATCCAACAGATGCAAAGTAGTGTAGGGGAGGCCTGAACCAATAATACTAGACAAGCCATGAGTCAAAGCATAGAAATCGAACCTAAAGAGAAAACCGATAATATAAACAGTAAAGGAGACTTAGACGAACATCAGCACACCAAAGAATAATTTGAGTGCGAGATACAGTAAACAGGATCAAGAGCAGCGATGCAAAGATAATAGTTATATTAAGTATTTAATATGCGGTGCATATGTTAATGGTCGTACTATGGACTCGCAGCTCCTTAAAGACAATAAGTTTGGAAGCCTCACAACGTGTGAAACGGTATTTACAAGGAACATTTGGAACACGAAATCACAATATAAGTGTTCAATTCGCTGTGGAAAGCTGGCAATATCTCGATTCCCTTTTTTCTTGAAAAGCACTGCTGAGGTTTTGGTCGAGAAAGAACAATGGAAGCCTGCGATCGGGAGGTTCTCACCCCGCCATTGTGAAAATAGCTTAGCACAATCATAGCTAGTTGTCTCTCAAGTTGCCGTTCAGAAGAAAAGGCAGCTTGGGCACGCGGCTATATATAGACACAAGGTTCCAAAACATAGCGAGAAAAATTGACCGTGTCGAATGAGGGGGATAAACCCGAAGTAACAATGTCAGTGTAAACTCCTAAGATGCAAACTAAGTAATCAGCATCGTAGGAACATAATCACTACCTGCACCTCTATAGTCGGGCAAGGAACGCCGTTCATCCCAGAGTAAAGTGGGTCAGTGACTACGCGCAATAAAGAAGCACCGATACTTGATTGGATTGTTTGACAAAAGAGCATTGTAATAAATAGAAAAGGGGGCACGTACTTTGTCCGCTAGAAAAAACGAAGCGAATGGAGTTTAAGCTAGAAGAATCCTATGCATCTAATTGTATACCAGTTTCCCTACGTTTAGTTATCAATAAGCTTTTTCAAGTCAAAGAGACTACCCAAAAGAATCGATATCCTTCGTACCGTTTAGAGACAGGATCAGTGAGGAGACTATGCCACGCGAGATGGTCATGTCTAGTTATTTAAAGACACGAAGGGGTTTCCCGTCGTATTTAATATAACATAACGATTTTTTTTCGCGAATATGCCGAGTAACTGGAAGTTTGAGTAATTAGCGCTTTGAGAACGTAACTCTCTCTATGATCAGTGTGTAGTAAATCAGAGTGCATGACTGACTAACCAAAATTTCTCCTCCTCTCTCCACTTATATTTTACTAGAGTGTAATGTACGCTATGGTACCATGTTGAGATTGGTCATTTGCGCTTATCCACCTTAGCATTCGTTCTTTTATATACACCGCTGGTTTGGGGAGCAAGTATCGGTTAATTATAAACAAAGCACATATAATCCACATAATAGTGGAGAGTGATGAAAAGGCACGGCATTACTTGTATTCTCAGATTCTCGTTAATAGACGATCAAACAGCAAAAAGTGCATAAATGCCACATCTATAAACAAAGGACGAGAGTGAATAGTAAAATATTGACAAGTGTATGATATGCAAATATAAAAAACGAAAAAATATAATCAATAACACTGGACCACAGAGACACACCGATATCTATGAGAGTCATCCACTTCACGAGAGTCACAAAGAGTGACCCATTGTGTGATCTTTGAATAACTTTGCATTTGTCCATATATGAATAGTCATAATATAGACGCAGAGAGTTCTCAGTTAGGGAGGACAATAGATATTCTTCTTCCTACCTCATTTGTAAGTTAATCGGCTGTGAAAAAAGTCTGGCAGTGCATCGTGTCTACGTTCTCAAAGATCGTTTTGAGGAGAAAGGCATTACAGTATGTAGCGGGATGCAACTCGAATCGGTTAGTTTCGAAGACTAAATACCTATATCGCAAATATCCACAGCTATCATAGCCCAGCACAAGCAACTTTTGCCCACACCGACTGGACCAGTTATTCATGAGTAGTGTCCTTTGTTTGTGCCTTTCTTTAAACATTAAGCTATAGGAGTCGTGAGATCTTATTTACACACTCTATACATACAGAAAAATTTACGTTTTTATTTCCCATAACTGGTTGAGGACTGAGAGTGTGTTAGTGTTGAGTTTCATTTGAATCGACGAAAGTATTACTTTTCTTTCTGTGTACTTTCCACACTAAAGGATAGGGGAAGTTTGTGGAGTTGTTGAGTTAATCAGTCTGAGTATCGAGTTTCTTTAAGTTTCGATAAAAATTATTTTCTTCTGTTTTACGCTCTCAATGAGCTGATATAGACGTTCTAATGATTAACTTCGCTACGAATGATTCTTTGCATCGGTCTGGCTTTATGTGTCTTTTATTATTTAAAATAATTTGTTTTTTTTTTTACATACGTTTTAATGAGGAGAGTGGTATGCGGTGATTTATATTGAGCCTGTAGAGTAAATTACTTTTCTCTTTCTCTTGTTTTGTAACTGATGCGCACACTTTCTTGGGTATCTCTACTAATAGGGGTTGCCGACCGCTGTCTGGGAGGAAGCAACTAATGCGGAATGATCTATGAGCCTTCCGAGCTGCACGTAGAATGACTGTTACACTGTTCTGGACGAAAGCACAATAGGGCATCATGCTACACCAGTCGGAAAAATCGTTATATGAACGCGCACGAAGAAAGTATGAGGGACATAAAACATGCTGTCGGTCGCTATAGAATAAAAATGAGGGTAGCTCCACAGTCCGCGTCTGGTCCATAAACGCCAGCTTGGAGTGGAGATTTATTCGAGCATTGAGGAGGGCTTGGAGACCAATGCTCATTTATTACAATTCGCTATACTGGGTAATGATTACTCGAGTGGGCGAATATAGTACTGCCAAAGCGGGACATTTAAAGGTAAAAACGAATCACATAAGGGAATGGGACACAAAGGAAACATCGATTGCAAGGAAGAAGTTGTGTGTGATCTAAACGGCTAATTCAATAAAGGATTGGTAAGTCAATGTGTTAATGGGAGCAATCCAAGGGAAAGGAGGAATTAGGAGACTTATAAGTACTCTTGGACTTTAAGATATTGAAGGCTGACGTGAAGATCATCAACGGCCGGAATTAGCCCAACCCTAAGGGGAGATGGCGGAGTAGGTTTGAAGTCAGCCGTACGTGAAGGAGGGAACTGTGATCTCACTATCAATACGGGCTGGGAGCTGTTGATAACATAGATCAGATAAATTCAAGACAACCTAGTTTCCATCAAAATCTTACACATACGTCGAGCTAGTAGATTTGGAACATATTAGTAATAGTCGATGGGACAAAGTATTAAACATAATTCTTTTTGTTTCTTACCTCATAAGACTTACCATGTTTAGGTAGATTGAAATGCTTCCTGAATGAAGACTAGATAATAGTGTGAATGAGGTATTTATGCCCCTTTCCCTTACATCTATAACTAGTCACCTCTTTTCTATAGAAGTTAACGGCGTATATTTATAATTACAGAATGTGTTGAAAGAGTCACGATAAGACAATAGATCGAGAAACGCTCATGCAAGACAGTAAATAAAATACACTTTGGACTGTAGCATATGTTTTATATATTGAACCAAGTTCTTCGAAATTAAAAATGAGTAATAAGCCACGAAATTTCCAGATTCGTAGGAAATGTAGTCCTTGGCTGAGTTATGAACGAGTAATGATGGTGGATCGCTAAATTATGAGACAATTGAATCTCTAATGTGACTAGAGGGGAAATGTTGGAGGTGGGTTCAGATTGAGAGGGAAGATGTGCAGACGTGGGTCTCGGCGATGAAGGGAGGAACATAAACCTGGGGAGAGGTAGTCATAACACCAGACAGATTCTGTGTAGGTGTTATGAACTAATATTATTTAAGGGAAGCGAGTAATTTTCTAGATGCTAATTATGGTCGGAAAGCAGAAACATGATCACACACTATGAAATCTATCGAACGTAATGGATTAATTGATTATGCGAAATCAAAGAGAAACTATCCAACTGTTTATCGACCACTCGGGGTTGGTATGTTAAGATTGAGAGAGCAATCGTAATGCTCATTATTTATGTAGTGAGATCAAGTATCAGAACCCGGACTCTGGCAAGCAGAATTGCCAGAAATGTATGTGTGAGATAGGGCGGGACAGAGAATGGTTAGTTCTCTTCAATGGATAAATTTGAGAGTGAGCGAAGGGGGTTAATCCATCGAGGAAAATTGGTAATAATCAGGTCGTGTTTCGCTTTGAGTATAAAAAGTCCGATTATGGGTAGGTTTCTTTGGCGTAGGATCAGGCGACCAACGACTCCAGATTTTAAACAAAATGTTCATCTGGATGTGGCATGGAACGGGCCAGATGAAATTATTGAGCAAGTGCGTCTATATACTCTACCCATTGTTTAGGTAGAACTTTTTAGAAGAGCCTAGTACTTGTAAATTTATTTCAAAGCATTATATTTTAATATATATTCAATCATCGAGCGGTGAATCTTAACGGGAAATTGGGTAATGTTTTATAAATTGGAATGCGCAATTATATAAATTGTACCAACAAACGATGATATCGTTAGTGTGTCCTCATCATTTCATATTACTTAATCCGAGTTAGAATCCCCAGAACGTATTGAGAGCGTATTTGCGACGTTTTACGAGTTGATCAGCTCTTCTCTCTATTACACTACTTAATCAACGAGAATAAGTGCATAGTAAACTCATATAGAAAGTAAAGAATGGGTCATACTGCATCGTTATGACTCCATTTGTGGAGCTGTTATCAATTCACTAGTCTTCTTATAATAAAGGATATAGAATCACCTTAGAAAGCGGCCTGTATTAAAAGGATGTGGTACTCTGAGAGGAGGAAAAGGAGATTGATAGGACTAGATAGACATAAGTAACTTAAATCTTTGATCCTTGATAGAGACTCTATATTAAAGAATGATTTGTTTATAGGTATAAGAGAGTATAATTGTGTCATTTAGAATTATATATATAGATATTATATATAAAGCCTATAGTGGCATTTGGTCTCAGAATTACGACTTCATTTCGTTCTTCATTGATTTTTCTGGAAATTATTAATACATCTGAGGGAGTTACTATCAAGAGTGAATAATATATCGTTTATGAGTTGAGATTCGGGCTCTCTGCTCTGAGATACATTATAATATTTACCTCCCACGCAATAATTACTCTAACGCTTAGGCGTACGTACTGAGTGTGATGCGTTCTCGCTATAATAGTGATGTATTATATAATAACATTCGTTTACTTCGAGGTATGTGTCTTGTAGATATATAATGGTGAGGAATGGCGAAATTAAGTAGTGTACGAGAAAGAGATGAGCCGTGAAGTTGATGAGCTGTAGCTGTTGGCAGGCTAAGGTTGTTGGATCGATACATAGATCGAAATTTGGTCGGATGATAAATGGGAGAACGCAGAGTAGGTGAGAGTTGGGTGGCTGGGTGAGTCGGCTTGGCAGGTAGAGGTGTTGATCGGTCCATAAATGTTTGTATTGATGAGCTAGCTTAGTTTCAATTTGCTAACTTGTATGAGAGGTATCATGCTCAGATATTATCGAGCTTGTTTGTAGTGGCTTGAACTTGAAATCGAGGACGTGGAGACTGCGGAAAGTCAAAGTGGCTGACTTTATGCAGGTCTGCATTTATTAAAACATTGTGAGAAATGTTGATATTGTGTGCAATTGTTTGAGTAGGTTAGAATCCTGGTTTGCAGTAATCGTGCCTAGGTTTTCTACTCGGAGATTTCAAGAGAGTTAGAAAGTCTAACTTATAGGGATAGGGTAGTGTTGGCGGATTAACACGTGGAGTGCGTTGGAAGGTAGCTTGTTGAATTGTGGAGTAATGATATGTTATTTTGATTTGCTTGAATATTTTTTCATTTGAGCTGGCGTATAGCATCTCTCCTAGCCAATTGTATATGTATTAGTACATAGCTCAAAACCCCTCATCTGTCAACTATAACAAGGTGATGAAAGAACAGGGCCATATTTGAAAAGAGGGAAAGCATACTTGTCGGGGAATCTCCTTTGCAGTTTCTGAGAGAGCATTAGGGGTATTAAAATTCAACAAAATGGAGTGTGAAAGTCCAAATTCTCGCGCAGAGTTGGCATATGTTTACTGTCCCTAACAAGTACAGTAGTTATCGGGGATGAACAGTTAATTCAGTCTTGATAATTTGAAGAACGTCCTGGGTCACGAAGGAATAAACGTCATGCGAACACGTGATATAACTTTGTAGAGAACCCTATATTTTACTCACGATTTGTAGTGATGGATAAATGTAAGTAGGGGTCGTTATAAAGGTACAGTAGTTACAAAAACGGGTAGTTGGATTTGTCAGGAGTTTCCCCAGGCGAGGGAGGAAATCTTATAATATGTTTGTGACGGTATAAATCTTAACTCTGTTGGACGATAATTCTTTTAACCTATTAATACGACAGACTGTGTCTTGACGTCCTCTTCTGTATATTAGATGACATATTAATTTGTGCCTCTTAGAGTGTGATTTATATCTATATTAGGTACATCAGGAGTCAGAGCATAAGATAGGAAACATATAAAATACTACGAAGGAGAACTTAAGAGATGATCTTAAAGCAATGTGTATACTTATGAATTGTCCGGTTAGCAGAGCTTGACAGTATGTGACTTTTCGCACTTCAATATTCAATACAGAGATGGTGACTGGAGGGTTTCAACTACCTAGGAATGCTATTTTGTTTCGAGAGCTGACCTATACCCAGTGAGAGAATGGTTCTGGTGCCTCAGTTGAATAAAGATTAGTTTTGTATTGCAAAGGTGGACGGATCCGCTAAGTTCGTTATGTATAAACAAAAATCAAACTAGGGATCGGGAATGACATGTCCTCCCGCTGACATTCCTGAGGAAGGTGCATTTCGACATATGGATGTCAGATAAATGAATAGTAGAGCGATCTTGCCTTAAACGGATGGAGCAATTTCTGGAACGAAGGATATGCCCCACCCGGACATCTCGTTGGGGCACCTATAAAGGTGCTCCTCTTTCTGCTGTGACTATTGGTTGCATGGTCGAAACTCGAAATTCAGTGCTAAGATTTGAGGAATTTCTTGCGAAGATTAGAGATCTATTGGGATCTCAGGTGAATAGTAGAAAAAGATAGGACACATAACATATTCTATAAGTATCCATATGTAATAAACAAAAGGCAAAAACTTTTAAGGTCTTATAGAATGTAGTAGGTTGAAAAGTCCCTGGGGTTTTGTTTCTTAAGAGTCGAGTAGAGGTTTAATTGGTGATTCTTGGTTATCCCTTTGGTAGAAATAGGAGTAATTGTTGTTGTTAAAGATACTAGCTCACCTTTGGTTTAAATCACTGTTATTTCGTTCAAGGCTTTTCACTTTCCATTAAAATTATTTTACTTGAACAAACTTCTGAATTGCTCTTAATGGATAGGATATCAATACAATTTAACAAAATAGCCAAATTGGAATATAAACGTTAATACATCGGAGGATGGTGACTGGAAAGGCGTATATATTCAGTAAAGGAAGGGTAGAATCACTTCTCACCAACAGCACAGGTCCAATCTCATGAGACCACCACATCCAATTGAAACCTAGGGACCTATTTTTGAGCTAGCAATCCTTTCAACTAAGATACAGAGATATAAATGTGGTTAGGCTGCTTGGATGTGGTCCTCACTTTTTATATCGGTCAGAGTCCTCCCCAGAAACCTATTCGGTCGGTGTATCTCACAACTTAGTCGTTTACACCACTATACAGCGACGAGCCAACCTATAAGTACTATGCACGACGTCAAAGTATGAAGAATTATACACAACGATACAGGCAGAACAGCCTTCCACTGGTTGGTGTAGCAGGGCGCAAACCAGGATCTCTTCATACGATTGGACGATAGCCCCCGGTCGAAGGTGATCGTAAAATGAACAACCGTTTTTAAAGATATATCGTACTTCTCTTCACACCGGGGAGGTAGTGTTGGGGTGAACTGAAAACGCTCAATAGCTATGAGGAAGAGAGCAATTCCTAAGAGAATGCGAGCTCATGGGGGCTGTAGAGAATGGGAAAAGGAGGAAGGGCAAACATTATATCACATATAAAAATGAAAGACGTATCTATGTCGGGTGGGAACTCTCTCATAAAAGTTCCAGTTTTTTTCGCTCTAGGACACTGAAGGGCAAGTAATACTCTCCGCAGTATACCAAGAGAGCTCACCTTCTACGACAACTATTGGTTTGCTCAAAGCGTAACTGGAAACAGCGTTGGTGGGACTATTATAGAATATATATATATACTAATTATTATTATATATTATTAATATATCATAATATTATATTATTATTATATCTTATTATATGATTTATAGTATTATAATATTTATTTACTTTCTTATATTCATTTATAAGTATATATTTTTTATCAGTAACATTATTTAATTTATTTATATTTATATATATAGTATTTTTATAAGTTATATATTATTGATTATATATATTTATAATTTTACATTTTTATAGATTATCTATATTTTATTCTTTAATATCATAGGTGATCAATTACATATTATATAGTATTCTAGAAGTGTCTTAAAGTTTGTAATTGTTTTACTATAGTTGTCATGATGCATATACAAAATAATTATATTATCAATGGAAGTTTGCAGAAAGAGGGTAATATATATGCATGAGAATCAATATTAAATTAAGTTTTCACAATTTGTGAAATGCGATAAGGAAAATTTTTAGTAAAAAACAAGTTAAATTTTAGCACAAGAGACAAAATAAATTTTAATTAATAGTAAAGTTAAGGACAAAATGTGAATTTTTACTCTCCACTTTCTAGGCTACTTACAATTTAAAGTTTAATTTAACTTAAGGATTATTAAAATAAGAAATGGGGATTTGAGCTATGAAGAATCTGTGGCATAACCAATAGAAAAAAGATGTTATTGATGTATGAAATAAGTACAGCAATCATAAAAATACTACTAATCCTCACAGACAACTGTTGAGTATAACACTAAGTGATAGGTATGAATAGTGTTTATATCATTAAATTCTACGCATATAATTGTTTACATCATACTAACAAAGTTTATTATAGTTAGTTCGTATATATGATATGTCTATTTTAGGTTTTAATGGTTCATTAATAGGACTCTGTTGTTATAAGGCGCACAAGGTTTGTATCAGCACCTTATATTGAAAAGACCTAGGATTATGCTGATAGAGAGTGTTAAAGTAGTTCGCAACAAGGGATCGCTATATTCTGGCTCTTGGAGGAAAGAAGCTATGGGGAGAGGATAGCTACCATAAGAAATTCTGGGCAACATCTGCGACCAGGTGGGTACAGTAGTCAGTTCGTCCCGCCTATATATTGTAGCCTTAATGACCCATCTATATACATTTTTATTATCAACGTTTGGAAAAGTCCATTTCTGTAAATAATTGATAGATGTATTATATGAGTTAGAATAGAGACTCATTTTGTTCTAAGAGAACATTAAGAGATATCCTTGAAAAAAATGAAAATATTTTTCTTATAAAGAAAGTTCTACTATGGAGGCACATTACGAAATGCTTTTCATTCTGTTTTGTATATACAGATTTAAAAACTTATTTGGCGTTTAAATTTATCATGTATCGTTCGTTTTGACGGTTCAGATAAGCCCTAACAGTTAATACAATGTCTTCTTCTTTATCTCTCTTTTCATATGAACATATTGAATTTTGAGTCAGAACAAGTCAAATATTCTTTGTCCACTACTGGTAGTGAAGTGGTGAAATTTGAGGTGTGGTCAGCTCCGAAGCAAATATGAACGCCTCTACCTTTTTAATCTGATGTTAATTATATTTGGTATTATATTTCTAATATATATATGCAAAAAACATTTATATATAATATTATAATATAATTATTATTTACTATCTATATATATATTTATTAATCTCTACACAAAGGAAATAGAAATTATATAGTGGTTTAATTATAGTTATACCTATTGTTATAATTACTTTTTTTCATTATCATCGATTTTCCTTCTTGGCAATTCGTGTCTTCTCTCCAGTACTGAGTGGGTATAGGTGGCGTAGCAGTGGCTCTCGGTAATTCAGATAAAATCTTAGTAGATATTATACTGAGATTTATTGTAATAATTCGTAATGTATAAGGATTCAGACATTAACTTGGCCTTTTTTCGCCTAGGCCTTAATAACACTTCAAGTGAGAACCGTACCCGCAGTATAAAAAAATCCTACGCTATGAAGTTTTTTCTGTAATTGGTTATTGGATGCTTTTGTTCACGGTCCCTCTCAGTCTACTTTTTGGGTTACTTACTATGCTTATTTTGCCTTGGGTTTGTCGCCTAATTGTGGTATTTGGTTGTGATTCTCCATAACTCGTCGGTGGGCCAGGCAACCTAACCTCTTGCCGTGCATCCTAAACTACAGCCATTGTATCACTTCTCCTATTTTATCGCTACACTTTTTACTTTTTCTTCTGTCCTCTTGCTATAACTTACAGATTTCTACTCCACATATCATAAGAGAATACCGACTTTGATTGCATGACTTTTTCACTATGCGCTCCTATTTTTCAATACGGATTCTCTCCTACCCGAGCCGTGGTTCGTATTACTCTAGCAATATCTCTAGACATAATAGCTGATAGGTTACATGGACGGCAGTTGTTCCGCATATAAACGGCGGAATCTAATCTATATCCTTTTGGTTCGGTTTCTCATCAATGAATGGCGCATATACCATCTTAATTCGTATTCATTTGATTTTCTATCATCTACCCTTTTTCTTTCCACCTACAGTCTCACTTAATATTTATCGTCATATTTCATATGTATTTGGGTGGTTTATTCTTCACATCAACATAAACTAGTGCTTCTGATTGGAACTCTCATTTTTAGTCAAGTCTTTCTCATTACCTAGCCACGTGTGGAGGAGGATTGGGTTTTTTACACGGAGCGGTCCTATGAAGAATTTGTCCATCGGGTTCACTGAACACATCTCGATATTTTAGTTACAGGATGTTACTAATACGCAAAGTTTCTTTGTATTCTCTCAGTACCATATGGACATTGTACATACGATATTATGATCTCATCAACGAGCACAGGGTGGATACATTTTAAACACAACAACTCCTTCATTGATATTATACTAGCTATTATTTATTAATAATTAGTATACTTATTAATTAGTATACTTATTTTTTATATACAGGATGGAGAGATATAATATACTATAATTTAATGCTATTATAATAAGTATTATAACCTTATGTATTAACTTCGACCAGTCGCGCTTGAGATGTCATTGTTTTGTTTTTCTCTCGCATTCCCGCGGATCGCGGATGCGGGATGATTTTTTGAATTATTATATAATTTATATACTAATATAGTTATTATATTAGTTACATATTACAAGTTTTTTATTTATACTATATCAATATTATAGATCATATTATGAAAGTACGTTAAAGTATTATATATAATGAGTTGTCGTAAGTCGAGAATGATATTTTATAGACATTATTTATATTTGATTATATATTAAATTCATAGTATTATACTGGAATTAATCCTAGCAATACTATTCGATCATGTCGTATTATTATAGTAGAGTAGGTTATTAATTAAATAGTACTAGTAGTATGTACGCGTATATTAAGTATATGTAGTATATATAATGAGTATGATAGGGGTAAGCGATTATGATTGGTAGTTATTGATGTAATTTGTGAGTATTGCAGGTCAGTATATATGGGTATAGGTCTATTATATAATTATATTACCTATATATTTTATTTTATTTATAGTATAAGGTATCTAGAGTATTATCCTCACTGAAGTTCCATGTTAGTTACTGTTAATGATGAACTTGCTATATTTATCTGTCTGAGTATTCAAGAGGGCACAAATGCTATTATAACAAATGGTTTGGCAGAGGGTTGCGGATTCAGAGAGGGATATTACACGATTCCATAATCAATATGTCATCTTCCTATTCCCAAACCGGGTCTTGATCTCAACCCGCTTCTTCCTTAATAGATAGAAGATTTATACTTATTATCAGATTATATATCCTTTTTTAGCATCTATAGGTGCTTAAATGTAACTATCAATATAGGAAGGGTTGTGCTTGAGGTTAACAATTCGACATGTTAGTACTTGTTTTTATCAATGTTGTTTCCCTAAGCGCGTTTTAATGCAATGCTTGAGAGGTCTATTTAATATTAATAGATTTCCTTCATATAATCTACGGCGAGCGAATATTTGCCGTAGAATACTGCTCGATTGGGATTGTAGGTTGGTGATTCGATCATTCGAACTTTGACTACGTTGTCATAGGACACGGATTCCTGACTAGCGGTTTGAGTTTCCTTTGAGTAGTTGTACTTAAGTCGTGGTATTAAGACACTTTTGCTTAAGCTTTCCACCGACATGATAGGATCATCATCTTGTATCTAGTCACGTTCTTTGTCTTCTGGTGAATATGTATTTGAATCATATTGCCAAACCTATTGCGTGGTTTGTAATGGCATTTCGTTCTACTTTTACTTAGATCACTCTTGGACTTTGTATGTTTGGTAGATAATTTCTTTTCCAGTGAATCTTTTTTTAGATTTGCTCTGTAAGAGGTGTTGTTCTGTCTAGGCTAAAGGAGTTTAATTTTTTATTCTTCTTTGTTAAAGTGGGTGGTCGAATAGTTTTGAAGTTTTTACTTTTGAAGTTTTTTTTCTATTAGACGCAAATCAGTTCTATATAGCTAAAGTGTAACGATCTTTTATAGTATGTCGATTTTGTATCTACTTACATTGTGCTTCCTCAGCAATACGATAGAACAGAAACATATGACCGTTGGATCTTATGATAATTATACATAGCGAGTGATATCGTCTTAGTGTAAGATAATATGCGAATTTATTTGATAAAGCATGACGTGACAAGTCATTATTTAATAGTCGCAACGAGATCAAAAAGCGCTTTTTCTGCTCTAGTTTTAGTGACATCTTGTGCATTATTGTTTTAAACCGATCCAGATCATGTTATCAGATTTATGAAAGTGTTTATAATAGTAAATTGGCTTAAATGAGGTAAATAGCGTTGAAGGAAATTATATGCGTATTACATCAGAGACAGAAAGCTGTAGAGGCACTGGATTTTCATGTAATTTTTTGGTATGATTATTCCGTCGAATCAGGTATTCAATATATCATTAATGTGATAGTTGATGTCTATTTTCCATTATTAGTACAAGAATATAATGGGTTAACTTTGAGGAAGATAAACAATACTCTGTGCGACTACAAAGAATTTGAGAGTGTTCTCTAAGAGAGGTACGAGCGCAGGTCTTAGATATAACAGCGTGATGCTATTCTTTCCACCATATTGAACATTCACAGAGATTACTACTATTCCAGCGAGTTGGTTAACGTACTTTGAAAACATACGTAGATTATTGAACTGGCCAGTCACTTTATATATTCAATGACACATACAACTTCCAAACACGCCGAGTTCATGCAATGTCTTTATGGAATTCGCTCATTTTACAACATCACTGTATTTGTGTGCGGCTTGTCTATCAAGTACACGGATATCGTCTGTGGAAAATAGTTATTTATATCTCTATATAAACGTAGGAATATGATCTTATTTTATTTAGAATTCTCCGAGAGCCGACAAGCAACATAAATCATTATTTTTATTTCCGTAAATTAGGCAACAGATTCCGATTCAGGGTTCATAAGGCGTCTGTAAAATCTTCGGATGCGGTATCATTTAATAATCGTGCGGTATCGCTCCGTCGATTGTTTACTAATTCATCATTTAAAAATTTTTTATTATAAGATCGGATTTCATTTATAATAATAATATAATAATATAGACTAATACAGCTTATATATATAGTTATATATGTATTGTATTATATATATATGTATATATGTAATTACTCAATATTATATTAATAACTAGGATATTATATATATGAGGTTAGATATAGCGAATTAATAATAAACATATAGTATGAGTATATTATACATATCAACTTATAGTGATATTAATAGGTATAGTATAGAACTAACGTATGGATTAAATATATCTTATATTATGATTATCACGAAGTAATGAAGGCAGTTGAGGAAATCTGGTGCCAGCGTATATAATTATACTTATTAGGTTGTTATTAAAATTACACGGAACGTCGGGATTATGATAACGTATATATTATATTTATAGGATTAAGGCAGAGTTTTATAAAGATTTGAGTTTTCATCGTAGGTAGGGAATTCTTTGATTACATAAATTTCTTTGTTGGAGTGGTATTTTCCAAAAGGGTGAGTCGGAGTCGGAGAGGTGCTTTTGAAGAAAGGGTGGTAGATGCGGACGTCACAGGAGAGATTTATTTTGAAGCGGCGGAACCTCGAGAGAGACCCTCGGTTCTTACGTGAGTAAGTTTCAGAATTGAACATGGTTCGAAATTATCTTTAAGCAGAATAAGTCCATTCTAGTAGGAAGAAACCATATTGACCTTGAGTTGAAGAGAGCGGTTTAGAGATGTGATTCGTAATGATTATTGAGTGCATTTTTATCAATAATAAACTAACATCTCTTCGCACGATTGCATTAATCATCCTATTCATAAAAGAATTATCACTATTGTTGTTTAGTTTTGAAAAAAAATCATATTTTCTGTAAATGTTTAATTAAATCGTAAGTGATTTGCTTCGGGTAATTTAAATAGCTAATATGGGGTAAGAATTTAATTCACTCATATTTTTGCCAGTCCTCTTCCCAATAAACAGGGCCTAGCACATGATCATGCATGTTGTTTGGAGTGTATGTTCTCGTCGTCAGGTTTCCATTATCAATAAGTGACAGTCTATGAAAAATAAATTTTTTTTTTTTATTGAAATTTGTATTGAGATAGTCAATTCTCACTTACATATGGTTAGCTCATTTTCCATTAAAGCTAAATCAAAGCTCCTGACGTTATATGCCTATGATAATAAGTCAATTTGAAAATCCCAGTTTTTATGGTTTTAGGAACTATTAAGAAATAATAAACTTTCTTCACGTCATCTTCTTTTTCTTTAATGCTTCTCTTTCCTATTTAAGTTGGTCAAGATTGTGCTTTGTGCTCATGTTGACTAATTTCGCTATTTTTATATTTCTATTCAGTTAGCTAGCCAACACAACCTTTATAATGATAATATCATATTTTCAGCACGTGCCCCGATTAAGTATTTATGTATGTAAGTATAGTTTTGAGGGGAAACTTTCCTTGCTTGATAATTGTAGGATTGTATCTGTTCTGCAAAGGTTTCTTCCTATTTTCTTTCGTTTTCCCCTTACTTTTATTGTAAGTTAATCTATTAATTTAATTAGCTCGTTTTGAAGTGTATTTCGTCCATATTGGTTTTTATCCTCTTTCTCGCTCGCCTGAGATATTTGAGGAATCTCCTATCTAATGGGACAAGTGCACCTCTGATGAGATGAGTGTAAGAGACATAATAAACTGTTACCGATTTTGTCAACTGGTGTTACCATGGAGTCAGACCTATTTTAGTATGTATCGGGGACTCGCGATATCCTGTATTAAAAACAACCGGGAGGGCTTGTTCCTGACATCGTGTCTGGCATAATCTCTGGCATCATAGTTACGTATATATTTATACAACGCGTGTGATAGGATCGAGATTTGAAACAATGTTTTTTCGGGGGGGCTTATTCGCAGGTTATTTCCATTATTCATTTATCAGCTAATGCGCTAGGGCGTCGAAGTTTTTTGAAACCTTAGCCTGCTTTTGTTGGTCTCTGCCACTTTGTGGCGTTGAAACTAGCCGAACTCTCCATTTTCGCTTACAATTCTCCTTTACTCTACTTTATTGTTTTAATGGTGTAGTAGTCTATTAAAAAACTAAGTTTTTCTTTATGAATTTCTTTGTACTTTTAACTGTAATTTGTTGCCAGGACAATTTTGAAGATGAAAAGACGCACCCATTTCTCATGAAAGGATGACTTAACCTATGAAATAGGGTTTTGACGTCCTCAGCATCGAAAAGAATGTACGCCCTTAGCTTCGTTCAGTCAAGAGAGGTGTTGCTCCTCACTTTCCGTTTCTGTCACTACCTATGCTCCACCGAGTGACTTCAGGATCTTTGTATTTAATCGCATGCACGAGTCGACCCACTATCCCTTCACGGTGAACATCGACTTTATGAAGAGAGGTCCTCCACGCATAGATTTTCATCATTTCAGATCCCCAATGGGTATCGCCAATGTTTGTTTTTCTTTTTTTACCTGCTAGGTAAACTTTTCCAGAGCTTATTTTAACTGTATAACGGTACTAATGCACGCCTGCACTTAAATGCAAGTCCTGGATAAGGGTGCTGAACAATACTGACCCTCAGGTGCTATTAGGTGAGGAATGGTTCTCTCCACCTGTGCAGAGCAACCTTAACGACATGCAATACGATAATACTGTCTTCGTCTAGACCCTGATCTCTGGGAGACTTAGTATATTTGCTTTCCAGAGATACGATTTTCGAAACGCCTCGTCGGAAAAAGCACGATATATGCTCACTGAAATTACAATCCGGATTTCACATGGCATACTGAATCAATATGAAGTAAAAAAATTCCTACTCCACTTCAAAGCGGTGTATACTATAATTCCTTCTTAACAGAACATCGCCTCGCTTCCGAGGCCCTTTGCTATTGTTGTAATCAGTTGTGAAGTGCTTTACATTTCTCCATAGTTCTCTCCCTTTATATGTTTATACAAGGGTTAGATTTCCGCGTAACATATTTACATTTTCGAAGGTCGCAAACTTTAGCGTCGGTAAATTAATTAAATTAAGTCTGAGACAGAATTCGCCAGTGCAACGATCGCAACCTAAAGTGCGTTTAGTGAGCTGTACTGGAGAAAATGGTAGCATATTATAGATATATTAGATCAGTAAACGTAACATACTACGAAACTTTGTATAGCGATGAATAGGCCGGGTCACGGGACGGCCAAAATTATTTATACCTCCTTATTAGTGCCTTTTTAGGACAGAAGAGGTTGTCGTTCAGGAATGATCTATCTTCCCGGAGTTGATAGTGAAATATCCCAGAAATAACCGGGAAAGTGGAGTGAGCATTACTCGCTAGGGGGTGGTGGTATTACTGTCTCCTAATAAATATCCTCTTCAGATACAGTATTGCTCATTGACTAGTATCTTTAATATATCACTTACAATGACGAATAGAATATAGACGGCCAGGAGCATCTCCTTCGGTAGAGTGTACGGGAAGTAGCCGATAGTGAAAATAACTGGTGAGAACCCTCTCTAACAAGCAGGGTGAAAGACGGCTTGTTGCATACTTTATTGCACTTGCTTACGGTGGTGAAAGTCACGTAGCAGAGCAGCTGGATCAACCTGAAGGATCCAGAATTATTCTCAGGTAGGCCTTGAAGTGAGAAATTTAACTAAAGCCGGTACTAGATTATATATACATATAATATATATAATAAGGTTAACGGTTATTAATGTAGAATAAATATATATATTAAATAGTAACGGTATATTTATATATAGTAACATATATATACATTATATGATAAATATATTATATAATATATAATAGTAGTAACTTATATATATATTATTATCGCCAAGGGTGCCCTACTATTATATGAGGATGAATCTGGTTTTGTGTGGCGAATCTGGAAGGCTGAATTTGAGAGGAATGGGTAGGAGATTTGGCAAGGGTGTTAAAGAGGGTGTTGCGAAGTAAACGTAGATAAGAGTAGGGTTATGGTTGTGAGTGAGACAGTACCTCTTGTGAAGTTTGTTGGACTTGATGAGCCACTGGAACAAGTGTCTGAGTTTAAATTATTTAGGATAATGTTGGATGAAAAGGGAACGGATAATAGTGTAGTAGGAAAGTTGTAAATGGCAGAGGTGGCTGGTTTTAATGAAAATCGTTCGGTGGATCAAAGGGAATAGTCTTGATTGTGCTAAGGAGTCTTACATGAAGGGGTCAAGGGGTTGTTGTCGGTAGTTATGTATAGTAGTGAGACTATGGTCTGGAATAAGATGTATAGGTCTAAGTGCAATGTGTTCAGAATGGACAATCTTAGGGGCATGTTAGGTGTGAGAAGAGTTGATAAATGGAAATGAAATTAAAGAGAGTTGTGTGGTGGTGAAGAAAGAGGTAAAAGGAGAGAATATGAACTATTGAGATGGTTTGTCATGTGGAAAAGATGGGTGAGAGTCGGTTGGTTTAATGCGGATGTAAGTGGTGAGTGTGCTGGAATCGACTGGCTGGGAGAAGCCAAAGAAAAAGTGAATGAGTCAGTAATGGAATGCCTGGAAGAAATGTGAGTTTAGCATAATAGGTGCATATATAGGAGTGAATGGCGGGGTTTTTGTGAATGGGTATGGTTGTGGCCGCGGATGCGCGAGAGGGGATAAACCTCCAATTGATAAGATGCCATATGTGATGGTCCCGTCGCAGGTCTTCGATAAGTTCTAGGGTGGATTTTCTGACTGCGACGAGTTCTCACTAAAAATAGTATAAAGGGGCGGTAAGGCCGGGCTTTCTCTTCTAGTTTTATTACATATTTCTTTCTATTTTTTTTACGTGATTGTGCCGGGGAGTGCAATGTAGTCAACTCGGTCCCATCTTACACTGCGTCCCAGTCCTGGGGAGAGAAGGTGGATTATATATTTTATATATATATATATATATATAATATATATATATTATATTAATATATAAGTATAGTAAATTATAGTATATATATATATATACTATATATATATATATATATATATATATTATAGACTGTATACAGTGCTATATATAAAGATCTTTATAGATAATATATTTCTATATAATATAATATTTACACTATATATATATATATATATATATATATCTTATATATATATGAATATATACTATATATATATATATATATATATATATTATATATATATATTATAATATATTATAATATATATATATATAATATATTATATATATATATAGTAATATATATTATATATATATAATAAAATAGAGTATTAAAATTATATAATAAACCATTTTTAATGGTGCGCCTTTCTTTTTTGCGTTCATATTTTCACACACTCATTCCTCCAGCAACATATTATAACACATCATTTTCCCATATCTACACATGTTACATGATTAAAAGTACATCAAATGGCCCAGACGTGCGAGATAAACCTTTACAGAACATCCGAGTACTGGACTCCATATCCCTAGTGTGGCGGGGAGAAGAATTTCCCGAAGCCTCCAGTATGTCCCTGCGGTGTCGTACCGTAAGTCGACTAAGGGGCGGGTGGATGGGTTGGCTGCGCACTACCACCTATTCTCTGGGCTTAGAATGGGCTGATGCATGCTCGGACGATGGTCGTAGAGCGGGCCGTAACGGGCAGAGTTCTAACTTTCGGCGAAATTGTATGAATCGTAAACAGTGGTACATGGAATGTCAGAGGAATCAAATGTTGGAGAGAAGAGGAAGAGAGGTGAGATGTTTATTAGAAAAGGGCCAAATTTTGATTTGCTCGCTGTGACCTAAACAAAGATGAAGAATTGGTGAAAATGTGTGGTGATGTGAAATGTGTGCGGCTGGTGTGGATAAGAAGAGAGATGCGGAGACGAAGTGAGTTGAGCAATTTGAGAGTGAGACCTGTGACAAAGTGAGAGAGAACTTTGTGTGTGTGAGTCCTAGAACTACTAAATCGGTTTAATTTAGTTTGAAAAGAGTCACGGATAGTGGTGTGTGTGTGACGAATCTATGGTCCATCTGAGGGAAAAGTTGAAGAGAGTACGAATTTTCTGGGATAATCGGAATGATGTTCTGGATGGGGGGGTTGAGTTGGAGCTTCAGATCGATAGTGTTGGGGGACCTGATGGATTTGGATAGGTGATCAAAAAAAGGGATGGTATAACAGCTGGTTTCGGGTTGAAGGAGAAAATGAAATGGTAGGCAAGGTGCATTGATATTCTGTAAGAGAGAGTATGTGTGTAAAGTAATACTTTCTTTAAACACAGAGAGTTATAGAGTATACTAGAGTTTGGTGTAGGTAGAGATGGTATCGAAGTGAAAGTAAGATTGATTTTATGGTTGGTGAAGAAGGCAGATGTTGAAGTTGTGTTGGATGTTAAATCAGTGAGAAGGGTTTCGGAAGTGGATATATGCGGATCATTATGTTGATTCTTATGTAAATTAAGTTTAGTGGGGGCTTTGATGGAAGAGGAAGGTGATACGAAAAGGAAGTATAGGTAAATTAAGAGTGAGAAGTTAAGTGGACAAGACAATAAGGAATAAGTATGTAAGGAGCGCTCGCTAGTAAAATCGTTGCATGTGAACAAGTTTTGATACTGAGGCAAAATCTGGGATCAATGAAGGAAGCAATTGTTATAGTGCAAAGGAAGTATGTGGGTGTGCTAAATAGGAAGTAAGAATGTTAACAGTGAATGGTGGAATGAAGAGGTGATGAAATTGGTTAAAGGTAAAAAAGAAGTGTGTTTAAATTTGCTAAAATTGACAATGATAAAAGTTTTCCCAAAAGAAAGATCTACGTATATCTTGACGATAAACGAATAGGGAATTTTTATACAGTAACATAAAACAAAGATAATGTTCAGTTGGAAGGAGAGAATGAGGACATACAGGAAATAGAACCTTCTGCGAAGGAAGCGTCGAAAAGGTTAAGAATCGAGAATAAGGGGATCTGCTTAGAATAATGAAAATAGGGATGGTGCTTTTGTAACTGATGAAATGGATGTGAGAGGAGTGTGGAAAGAACACTTTTAGAGAATCGCACAATATTAACAGTAATGATGAGGTGTTAGTGAAGGTGTGGGTTTGATGGTCAAGAAGGAATAGGGTATTTTGGGGTGAGGTTATTAGTAAGGGGAGGTAATGGTAGGGTGAGAAAGTTGAAGAATGGTAATCTGCATGGGTATAAGATGAAATTCTAGTGAAGATGATTCAAAAGCGGAGGCAGCTTGGTGATTGACTTGGATTTGGAAGTTGTGTAATAAAGCGTTTACTATATGAAGGGTATAGTTCCAAGGGATTGGAGGAGAGCGGTAAGATAGTACCTTTGTATAAGGGTAGGGAGAAAAGGGGAAACTGTAGAGAATTTAAGGGGAATAAGTTTATTGAGTGTTGTAGGGAAGGTATACTGCTGGTATTTTGGTTCGAAAGAATGTGTCGAGTGACTGAGGGACTTGATTGGTGAAGAACAGGTGCGTTTAGGGAGTGTAGAGAATGTGTGGATCAAATCTTACATTGAAACAAATGATTGAGAAATATGAGGGAGAAGAAGAATAATTATATTTAGGTTTTATTTACAACAGGCTAATGATAGAGTTAATAGGGAATGTTTATGGCAGGTGTTAGTGAATATATGGTGTGGTGGTAAGGCTTCTGATGGAATCAAAAGTATGTATGACGTGTGAGCGTGTGTAGAATAGAATGGTGTCAATGTGATTGTTTAGTGAATTAATAGCGGATGAGACAGGGTTGTGTTGTCTGCTTGGTTATTCAATGTGTATATATGGAGGGGTTATGAAAGAATTCGAGTGGGGATGGGCAGGAACAATGGTGTTAGAATGATGTGAGAATGGAGAGGAAGTGGAGGGTGCCGCTAAGACCTATTGTATGCCGGATGTTTGGTTTCTGTGTGGGCGAAGTCTGAAAGAGAAGTTTGAGGAGGATTGGTGGAGGAGATTATTGGCAGGGTAACTGTAAAAGGAGGGTCTGAAAAGTAACGTAGATAAGAGTAAGGTTATGCGTTGTGAGTGAGGACAGTCGCCTCAGTGTGAAGTTTATGTTAGATGATGAGCAGCTGGAAGCAAGTGTCTGAGTTTAAATTCTTAGGTATGTGTTTGATGAGAAGGAAACGGATGAGCAGAGTTAGTAGGAAAGGTTGTGAATGGCAGGAAAGGTGGCTGGTGCATTAAATCGTTTGTAGCTGTAAAGGGACTTAAGTCTTGATTGAGCTAAGTTTTATCATGAAAGGGTATTTGTTACCTGTGTCTTTGTATGGAGTGAGCTATGGTCTGAATAGATAATAGATTCTAAAGTTTCCAAGTGTGTTCAGATGGAACAATCTTGGGGCATGCTAGGTGTGAAAGAATTGATAAAATGAAGGAATGAACGTATTATTAAGGAGTTGTGTGTGTGTGAAGAAGGGGTAAATGAGAGAATAAATGAAAGTGTGTTGAGATGTTTTGGTCAATGTGGAAAGGATGAATGAAAGTAGGTTGGTTTAAAGCGGATGTAATAGTGGAGAGTGTGTTCGGGAACCGACCGCCTGGGAAGAACCGAAAGAGGGGTTCTGCAAACCCACGAGGCCGAAGTGGATTCGAGTCGGTGAAGATGTCGAAGAGGAGAGAAATGTTGAGTTTGGCAGAGGCGAGAATAAGGGTTCATAATAGAATAGGAGTGAATGCGGGGTTTTGTATGGGCATGGTTTGTGGCCCACCTGGGCCAAGGGGATGAACCCTTACATTGACGATTTACCATAAGTAGGGTCCGTCGGGTCCCATGATCTCTAGGGTGGAATTTTTCCTGTCTGTGACGGCTCTCAGCTAATTATGGTACAGAGGGGGCGGTAAGGCTGGCTTTCTTTTCGATCGTTTGTCATGTCTCCTACTGCTTTTCTTTTCCGATGCTTGTAACGCACCTTACCCCCAATCTTGGGCAAAGAGGAAGGTGAGAAGAAAGAAAGAAGAATATATATATATATATTATATATATATAAGTATATATATAGTATATATTATATATATAATAATAATAAATATATATAATATTATACATATATATTTATATATATAGTATAATTTTTTTTTTTTTTTTTTTTTTTTTTCTCATATAACTCACTTTGAAATGACTGAGTTTAATAAGTGTACTCCATTCATCAACTCATCACCCACCTCTTTTCCTCTGCGGGAACTGTTGCAGTAGTAGCAAGTGCAGTCATTTTCAGTTATAACTTGGTTCCCTATAAATGATTAACATACATTAGGTTGCCGATCTTCCTTAAACCTCTTGAGTTGCCATCTCTCACTCCAGTGAAAGCATGGCTCATATGTTGGCTTTCCCTCCCTTCTACAATTCATGAACCATTCTGGTTCCATCCAAGCCACACGCTAATATCCCAATGAAACACTAATCTTTTATCTTCCATTTGTGCTCTAAAACCGATGGATGTTTCAAAATCCCAACTGCTTCTTAACATCCATTTGGTAACTAAAGTCCGGGTTGCAGAGCTCTAACTCTGGCTTCATTGCTTTAAAATACTTAGCTCCGAGACTGTTTTCGGCTCCTCAATTTTAAAATTTCTCAGCTCCGGTCCCATCATTTTAAAATATTAAGACTCCAGCTTTATTTTATAGTAATTTTTTTTTTTTTTTTTAAATATTTTATATATTTTCATTCCTTCAAAACATTCTATATTAAAGATAAATTAAGTGAATTTTACCTGGGATAATAGCAGCCCGTCTTAACCTGAATATTTTAAGGTCATAAGATTTATGGTTCGCACCATAAACAGAACCCTTCAGAGGATTAAAGTTTTCTGCTGAGTAATCATACGTTTCAATTTCATCCTTTGATTCCGAAACTGCTGGAACTGTATCCTCAACATCACGAGCAGGTTCTTCAGGAGTGCCATCGAAGGGAATGACATCTCCCAATCCTAAATTGGACCGCAGTGCAAGAGCTGGTCGCGAAGAACTTCTAATTTCCATACAAACCAAACATTAAATAATCAATAATAATAATAAATAATAATAAGTAAATTATCTAATAATATAATATAATATAATAATAATAATAATAATAATAATAATCAATAATAATAATAAGTAATTAATAATAATATAATAATAATAATTAATAATAATAATAATAACATCCACAACCGTACGATGCACCGGAAACAGAAAAGCTGTAGAAAGAGAATATGATGCAAGTCGAAAGAAAGCCCGAAGCCTTACCGCCCCCTTTATACCTTTTAGCGAGAACTCGTCACAGTTAGAAAATCCACCCTAGAGCTTCACGGGACCTCAACGGACCACTCACTATGGCAATCTCGTACTGGGTTCAGTCCTTGCACCAGGGCGAGTAACAACCATACTCCCCTCCACAAAACCCCGCCACTCACATCTATTATCACTCCTATTATCCACCTTTATTCTCGCCTCTGTCAAACTCACATTTTCTTCTCCTCCGACATTCATTTTACTGAGACCATCCTCTTTTTCATTCGGTGTCCAGTAGGTCGAATTTCCCAGCACACTCACCACCTATAATGCCGCTATAACCACCAGACTATCATCCATCCTTTACCAATGACCAAACCATCTCAACGTACTTCATTTATTCTCTTATTTACTCTTCTTCACACACACTAACTCTTCTTAACGTTCATTCTCATTCTAATCAATTCTTCTCCACACCTAACACGACTTTCGACTTGTCCATCTGAACACATTGTACTTTAAATCTATACTCTTATTCCAGACCATAGTCTCCTTACTATTATATTAACACAAGGTAAAAACCATACCCTCATGTACGACCATAGGCGCACTCAAGACTTTAGTTCCCTCTACAGTCCCCAACGTGATTAAATTGACACTGAGCCCACCTTCCTTGCTTCTCTCAAACTTTCCGTCCTACACATTTGCATCATCTATTTCCTTCATCATCAACATATATCTAAAATTATTTAAACTCAAACACCTTGTTTAGCTGCTTTTACCATCCAAACATAACGCACACGGAGAACTGTCCTCACTCACAACCCATAACCCTTACTCTTAATCTACACTTACTTTCGAAATCGCCCTCCTTTTACACACACCCAGCCAAATCCCCTACCAATCCTCCCAACCTCTCTTCAGATGCACCACACAAAACGTAAATCACACGCGCATATAATAGGAGCAGGCAACCCATCCACTCTATCAATTCAAGTTCCAATCTTTATTTTCTTAATAAAACCCCCCCAAAAAACCAACCACTCGCCCTGCCACCGCAAGCCCACCTCTAATTCTGTTCTCTAACCCAAAACCATATACAAATTTGACAAACCTAATGAGAGACATACACGACATCGCTGCCCACATCACTCAGCGAATTTGTTAATATTAAAACACAATCACTTCGACTCATACTTTACTTCTCTTACACACGCGTTCACTATCGTCAATCAAATACTTTGATGTACTATTCAGGGAAGCCGTAACCACCAACCACAAATATCACTAACACGCGCCATAGCGGATTCCCTATTAATCTCCTATCAATAACGCCTGGTTGCTAAGTTCCATACAAAACACTTAAATCACAAATTTTCTGTCTCCCTCATTTCTCAATCCATAATTGTATTCAATGTAAGATTTTGCGTATCAACGTCTCTGACTATTCTTAAACGCAACTTGTCTTCGGCCCCAATCAGGGGGTCTTATCAGTCAGGCTCGACGGGCGACTTATCGACCCAAAATCACTAGCATATATTTCCCGTACAACACTCAAGGTGTATAACTGGAACTGCCCCCTTAAATCTCTACAGGTATGCCCGCATATCCTCCCTCACCCTATTTATCAAGGGTATTATACTGCTCTTCTCCGAATCCTCAGACACTATACCCCTCTATAAACACTTTGTTACACAACTTCCAAATCCAAATCATCATCATCTCGCCTGCCGCTTTCTTCTCATCATTTCAGCCAGTAATATCATTTATAACTGCAGAGTTTACGCATTTCTTCCAACTTGTCTTACACTTACCATTACCCCCTCCTTACAATGACCCCATCACAAAATGCCATTCCTCTCTAGCTAGCACCACTCATACCCGATTACCACATTCACTATCACGCTCTTCGATTGCCTGCCAATAATGTTATGCAGCATTTGTCGAAGTGATTCCCTCGCACACACTCCCCAGTTCAATACATATTCTATCAGTACGAAGCACCATCACCTATTTATTATATCTAGCAGATATTACCCTATTCTCATTACTAAACCTCTTCACACTTCTTCCAGCAAGAGCCTTTCACTATTGTATGTAACGTTCCCCATTCGATCCTCCTTCCAAAACTGCTTCATTTAACCCTCTTTTTCCTCCATCATTGTATGCACCTATTTTAGATGATTTCCTTCTTTCCTCTATTATTCATTTTTATTCTTTTTTTTTTGAAACCTCATCATTTGGCTTTTAGTACATTCAACCACGCCTTCTTTTTACTTTTAAAACTGAATATAAATATAATAATAATAATAATTAAATTAATGAATAATAAAATAATAAAATAATAATAATATAATAAATAAATAATAATCAATAATAATATAAACTCTACAATCATTAGGAGTCATTCTGCAAAAGGTTGTGTATGGAGGTTTTGCACTGCCTTTCATTTGTTTTAATTCACTCTTCCTGAGGATTTCAAACCCTCCTACAAACCAAAAAGCTTCAAGATTACTTGATCAAAATCAATCTGTTTTACAATCGATATATATATATATAATATATAATATCATACATAATATATATTATATATATAATATATAATACCTAATACGAATATATATATATATATATATATATATATATATAATTATATATATATATATATATATACAATAATATATATATATATAAATATATATATTATATTATTATATATAATTTTATTCATTTTTGAGTGGAGGTGACAGAAGAGACCCATCCAATAAAGCTCTCTGAGAGTCCACACAGGGAATTGCACCTTTAGCTCCCAATGTTAACCGAAAAGAAGCATTGAAATAAATATTTTATATCTTATATAAGATATAACAAGAAATGGGGATACATATTAGCGTTATGACAATAGAAAGTCATGGGGGAGTCTGCAAAGGATCATCAAGCACACTTCTTTCATTCTGGCGGTTCTGGTAGTTAGGAAGAAGTGGGGAAAAACCAATATGGCAGATCTTCTGGACAGTGATACATATATACATAACTAATATATAACATATATAGATATATATAGATATATGATAAAAATATATAATATATATATATATATATATACAGATACGTATATATAATAATATATATATATCATATTATAAATTATTTATATAATAATATATATAAGATATTTTAACTTTACTAATCTCACCACTCGGCGCACCCCTCCCTTCAGCTAGGCCACACCTCCGAGATTACGCCGCCGCCGCAGTCGCTCCTCGCAAAAGATCGCTTAAATTGGTAATGTCCCAGATTGCTCTGGGACGATGATTAGTTGGACACGTCTAGGAGGAATGACGAGACAGTCTCCGCGGCCTAAGCTTGCATCTTTGGTGCAGAGATTCTGACCATGCGGTCCTGGTTTGAGTCTTAAACCTGTGATTGTAATATTTTGCACGGTTTGGGTGGATTGGACACATCTCTGCATGTGGTCACAAAAAAGATCGATTCTATTGTTAGAGGAGAGTCCGGTTCTGTATGCAATTTTGTCTTGACTGGTTCCTTTAAGTAATATTGTGTGTTGGTTGTCAGTTCTTAAATAATATTCGAGTTATTCGCTGTAGTGTATTATTTTTCTATATACTAAGTATAATATATTATATATATACTATATATATATATTATATATATATATATATTATATACTATTATACTAGTACTATGATATATCATATAATATATTAGTCTATCTAAATATATATCGTGGTATATTATATTATATCTATATATTATATTTATATATATATTTATTATATATATATATATATATAATATATATACCTATATATAGATATATTCATATATATATAGTATTACATAATATATATTATATATATACTATATAATATTTAATATATATATAACGTATATATTACAACAATTATTTTTGCGCATAGTTATTTTGAAGGAAAAGCTTACTTTACTTCAAAGCATAAAATTTTTTTTATCCACCAAAAATTGATATATATAAATAAAATCTTAACCCCCCCCGCCCACCATTGCGCTCTCCCAATTTTATTGACGTATGGTTAGTAATAAGCATCGCCTGATACTTTCCCCATCTCCCCATCAGTTTCCTATCAGAGCAAAGCCCCCACTAAAAGTTCAGATTTTCATCTGTTTTTAAAAATGTATTCTAGACTTACTCGCAAACTTTCCTTGGACTACTGCTTATAATTGCCACGGTAAATTTCTTTTAGAATGTCGTCTTTGCAATAAAAAAAAAATGTGTTTCAACAGTTGTTTTCACGTAAATATTTTGCAAGAGAAATTCACAAATCTAATTCCCCAGAAAACATCCTCGCATCGTGTTGGAAACCAATTCCACCCAAACTGAATTACAATCCCTCCCCGCTCCCCCCTATTCTACCATTATGTTCGGCAATCGCTACAAGGCGATCAATTTTTGTTTATTCGGAGATATGAGTGAACTGCTTGCGCTTCGCTTCTCTCAAAATTTCCCGATTTGAATTTAATTTTATGTTCTGTTTTAAGGAATCCACGTTTTTTTTAAATTTTCTTTTCTTTTTTTTTTTCTTTAGTTATTTAGCATTAAAGAATTCTTAAACGTCTTGTTAGTATCTGAACTTTTTTTTTTTCTTTAATCTCTAAAACTAATTTTTCTCATAATTTATGCCCATATACCATATAGAACTCCTTGGGTAGTGACGATCGGGACCCAGGATTTAGTCTTGATTATAGTAGGTTTTTTATGCATATTCACTTTTTTCTACTACTTGGACAAAAAGCCTCACCAAAGTCTTATTGCAAGTAAAACCCTTTCTGCGATCCGCGCGCCCAGTTACTAGACTCATCGTTCTCGTAGCCTTCCTCTAACTTCTGTTTAGGGCTTTTTCCAAAGTTTTAATATTATTCTATTTATATATTTTCCATTTGTTTTAACTACTAAACTTAAGCCTTCTCACCAAAGTCTTATAATACTGCTTAACAGTAAGATAAACCTCTTCTTTCGCTATGCGCCCCCACTTAATAATACAGTTTCAGCTCTCCTCCTTGAATTGTTTAGTGTCTTTTCCAAGTTATGTAATTCGAATTGTTTCTCTATGATTATTTCAATTTTTACACTACTTGAAAATAAGGCCTTCACCCAAGAGTCTTATTTGCAAGGTAGAAACCCTTCTCGTCCGCCCCAGTTATAGACATCTAGCTTCAACGATTGTTAGTGTTTGTTTCAAATGTGGATAGATACTCTTTATATATTTGTCATTTTTCTACTACTTGAAATAAGCCTCACAAAGTCTTATTTGCACAGTTAGAAACCCTTCTACGTCACCCCAGATTCATAGACATCTAAGCTCCTCTAATTGTTTAGTGTTTTTCAACAGTTTTAATATTGATTTTTTTATATTTTTCATTTTTTCTTTACTTGAAATAAGCCTTCACCAAAATTCTTATTTGCAAGTAGAAACCCTTCTCGTCGCCCCAGTTATAGACATCTAGCGTTCCTCTAAATTTGTTTAGTTGTTTTTCAAAAGTTTTAAGTATATTCTTTTATAATTTTCATTATTTCTAGCTACTTGAAGATCAAGCCGTCACCAAGTCTTATTTGCAAGGTAGAAACCCCTTCTCGTCACGCCCATTATTAGACATTCTAGCTTACTTCTAATTGGTTTAGTGTTTTCAAGTTCTAAATTGTTTTATATACTATTTTTCATTTTTCCTAACTCTTAAAGAAAATAAAAGCGCCTTCAACAAAACCAGAAGTCTTATTGCAAGATAGGAAACCTTCTTTCGTTCATCACCCACGTTATAGACACTCTGAGCTCCCTCTAATATGTTTAGTTGGTTCAAAGATTGTTAATATTTTCTTTATATATTTTTCATTTTTTCTTACTACTTTGAAATAAGCGCCGTTCACCAAAGTCTTATTTGCAAGTAGAAACCCTTCTCGTCGCCCCAGTTATAGACATCTAGGCTTCCTCTCAATTGATTTAGTGCTTTTTCAAAGTCTTTAATATTGTTTCTTATATATAATTCATTCTATCTACTTACTATGAAATTAAAGCTGTTCACCAAAGTCCTTATTTGCAAGTAGGAAACCCCTTCTCGTCGCCCCAGTTAATACCACCGAATCTAGCTTCCTCTAACGTTTTAAGTGGTTATATACTCCGTATTTCTCCGCATGTTCCCTTTGTCGGTTGTTTTCCCTAATCTTTTTTCATCTAAAAACAAATCAACTCCTTGGAGAAAATTACTAATTATAGTAAGAATTTCGAGGGGAGCGCTAGAAGTAAATTTATGCTAATATTTGGGGGAAGCTCCACTCGAAATGCGCCGCGTTTTTTTTTATTATCTATTATTAATATTTAATATTATTTTGATATGGACAGTAAAAGGGGGAAAAAATTCTTTGTATTATTGATGTTGATCTGGGAAGTAACAAGGGGAAAACGATTATTATGTATTATTATTATGCTATTAATTATTATTATTATTATTATTATTAATTAGAACAGTTAAAATTTTCGCTCCTACAGACTGCATCCGGTTGATTTTTACCTATTTAGAAAATTTTTTATTCGCCTGAGATAACTCTGATAAACCAAATTCCTTTTATTAATGAAATCGTTCAATACTAGTGCTCATTTTTAAAATGAAGTATATATGCCGCCTACTCTGACTTTTTAATTATTTAATTAATGGACTTCTGAATTTTAGTTACCTATGGAAAAAGATGTTAAAAATTAAATCATGATTTTTAGGATTTAAAATATTGGAAGCTATTACTCATCAAATGAGATGGTTTTCTTTATAATATAC
Organism: Trachelipus rathkii; assembly: GCA_015478945.1. Classification (NCBI taxonomy): domain Eukaryota; kingdom Metazoa; phylum Arthropoda; class Malacostraca; order Isopoda; family Trachelipodidae; genus Trachelipus; species Trachelipus rathkii. The sequence continues at coordinate 42,402 of JABUQX010063624.1, read as the reverse complement.
CTTGGATAATGTTTTGTCTCAGTCTTGCACTCTTTAAAGTTCAGTTTTGTTAATGTACTCACTTTGTTAAGATTTCCCTACCCAAAAAAAAGGGGAAAGGACTGCTGCTTAAATGCTGTTTAACTTTTCATGTTTTTTCAGGGTCTCGCGAATAATGAAGACCCTATTTATGTATATTTTTTTTTTAAATTTTTCCTTTGTATGTTCTTATATTAATTACATAATTTGTATTTTAGGCAACCGACCTGTGGGTTGAAATAAAGATTGTAAAGATAAGATTGTTTCCGTTCGCGCCCTGTAAAAAAAAAGGCATCAGATTATATAAGCACAGCAGAGATTCGCTGTGAAAGTGACGCCCAAATCTTCTGAAGTAAACCCAAGAAGCTGTGAGAGAAGCTCTCAAAGGAAAATAAACTCCTCAGGTTGCCAGGCAGAAATTCTACAGAGCATCTGCGCTTAACAGGTTAGCACCATTTCTCACGTTCTTTTTACTAAAAGCCTAAATTCAATTAGTATTTTTTTTTTAAGAGTAAATGTTTGATTGATTATATTTGGTAATAGATTTTAAATTAAAAATATCTATAAAACATACCTGTTACAGTAAAGTAATTTCGGGGTCATTTTTTTTTGTATAACATTTAATTAAAATAATGTTAAATATGACATGATGAATGTTCACAAAAACGGCACGAAAATGAGGGGCTCTGAAAAAATGGCAGCGCGCCAAAAATAACGGATCTCAACTACGGCTCCAAATCCAGCCAAAATTCAAACTCAATCTAACGGCTCAGCAATAGCCACCCATCACCCACAGTTACGAGAACCTTGAATTCTTCTCACGTAGGCCCAGCAGTAGAAACGGTTAGATGGACCATGGCCCTTCTTAAACACCTTGAGGAGAATAGAACGTGCAGAGAAAAACATTACAACTCAAGCCATTTGTATCTCTGAAATCACGAAGTTGGCCCAAGCACTTGAATCAAGATAAGTAATGATCCTTGATTCTGAAGTGAGGCAAATTTGCTGAACGCGAAAGCCAGAAATCTTCAACTGGTACAATCCCTCAGATGATTTTCCATGGCCAGATAAAAGCTCTGATTTTTCCGGACAAACCCCTTTCTTCGCTCGACGCTATGTTACGCATAAGAAACTTCAAGTGGGCCGAGAACCGTTCCCTTAGTTCAGTAGCTCTCTCCTTGCAAGAACTATACACAGAACTCTATGATACCCTCTCCCACTTCGGTGACGCTTTTCAACCAGACGAAAAACTCATCACAGCCACTGCTTTTTTACATATTGGTACTTTGTTACCTGAAAAACCTGATATTTATCGCCGAGATTTCAAAAAATTCTACAACCCAAACCTGGACATCACTGACCAAATCCAAGAGTTTTTGCAGAGGTCCGAAGGCAGGCTAAATAATCCGATCAAAATGGTTGTCCCTCAGGCAAATATTCATTTCCAAAAAGCTGCTCCATTCACTCCGAAGCCTCAAAATTTTCCCCAGCGCCAAAATTTTCAACAAACCCCCCAAAGCTATCAAAGAAGACCTTCCAACAATTATGCAAAGCCACAGGCCCCTGTTTCACAACCTAGACAAAATCCACCCCGCCATAACGCCCAAATCTGCTATCACTGCGAGCGTGCAGGCCACTCCACCCCCCTTTGTCCTTTTGACCCGTACTGCCGAAATTGTTCTGAAAAACACCGTAGAGGGTTGAAACCAAACTGCAGAGACTCTAAATGGAATCCGAATAACACAAATATTCCACTGAAGCACGCCCCTATAACTGAGCAGATTAAACAAAATATTATCAATAATAGATGGATGGGAACAGGTATATTCAGAAAATCTTATCAAGGAGTGAAACCGAGAACCAAATCGAACTACCAGCAAAAACCGCATCAAAATCATGTGTCTGCATGGAAAAATAAGCAAACCTCATATGCCCGAATGGCAGAGCCCACCACCACCTCATACGACGAAGAAGCCCCAGATGACCAATATGATTCGCAACAACAGTCTATGTATTATGATGATGAGTATGATAATTATTACACAGATGACCAAGATGGGCAAAATTTTTTCCAATAAGGAGGGTAGGCAAGTTGGAAGAACCTCCCCTCCTGATGAATAGAGATCCTAATGCCTTACACATGTAATAGTTTTAAAATGTTCAAAAAGTATATGTGTGATCAAATCAAACCCGCCAATGCTGTCTCTCTTAGCTCACAAGCACACAATATACTAGATAGGATGCAAAATGTTTCTTCTTCTTATTTTTTCAGCTCTGAGTATCCTGCAGATGATGATGTATCCTTAGCCGTTCCAGAGGATGTACCAGATGAGATGTCGGTAGGATCTGTAGGTTTTGTAAACAATAATTTTATTAATCAAAATGCTTTCTTTTCTAGAGGTTCTCATGCTCAAACATCTCATCACTTAACTAAGGTTCAGGTTTTTAATCCTACTTTTGGCCCATTGCCAAAAGATGGAAGTAACATTTATAACCCATTTTATTTTTTTAATGATATATCTTATTCAAATAATAATATACCTTTTAATATCAATAATAACTTTAATGAGGTAGTAATACCTATGGAAACAGAAAAGGCTACAGTAGAACATGACGAAAATGGAAAATCCACCTCAGAGCTCTCACACCTCACAAGGGGTCCCCCTATTGTCTGTTTTGGTAACAGGATGGAGAATAGGAACCCTTATATAACTGAAGACACAATATCTCACACTAAAAGCAGTAGCAATATGCATGACAAAAGTCTGGGTGAGTCCAGTTTAGCACTTCATGCCGCAGTAAGGAAGAAAAATGAGGAAAGTATGGAAGGTGTAAGCATTGATATTGATCTTGCTTCAACGCAGATGGAGCATTGGGAAGGAAATAGAGAGATGGAGAAATGTGATAAGGTATGCACCGAGGATGAAAAGGTGAAAAGCAGCGATGCTTTAGGCATCTCACATAGCACTCTTAGGCATGATATTGGCTATGGGACATCAATAAACAGGTTGGATGGTGAAATAGGGGTCAGAAAGCGCACTTTCAACCCCTACAGACGGAAAAGAATACTAAGTAGAGCACATGACAAAAGTAATATATCTAGCATAGCACACCCTAGAATAGATAATATTACTCCAAATTTACTTTTAGATAGGGATTTAATTGTAAATGAAAATTGCAAATTGAGCCTAAATTTTAAACCCTTTCAGCATAGGTTTCAAAACTCTTCCTCTACTTCTGTTATTTTATCTCCATTCCAATTTAAAGATTCCACAAATTCTTTCGCTGTGTTGATGAAAAACTATGATCTCTCCCCACCATTGATGTCTAATATAGATTTCTCTTTACCTTCTAAAGCACGCTCTCCCTATTCCACATGAGAATCTCTCTCACTGCACTCCCCCCTCCACCTTCCACCCAAAAAGACTCCTCAGATACCATTTTAAATTTTAGTGAGGCTATGTTTTCAGACTCTTTATTAGATTCTCACACTCATGTTTCTGTGCAAGATAGTTTACCCTCAGACCCATCATTTGATAAATATTTAGAGCCTCACCCTCCATTTAGTCCCTCTCAAGTTGAAATTTTCACTTCTAATCAAAATATAAGCTCTCTCTCTCCTCCTCAAGTAGCAACTTATTCCTCCTCTTTCACTAATGACGCAGTTCCATTTTTAAACTCACAACCACACATTATAAATTCAAATTTAGAGGAAAAAGAATCGATCCCCACACCTCCACAGAACAAAGTTTTCAAATCTCAACAACAAACTTCTCTCTCAACGCATAATTTTTCGACCTTGTCTACTCAAACCACACCTGAAATAAACTCTAATATCACTTTATCTCAAACCAAATCATCTTCTTTTTCAACTTCAAGCACTAAACACAGTAGTTCTCAAAGCACTATCCCACCGGAGCTAACTTTGTCTTCATCATTTGCAAACAATACAAACATAATCAAAGATGAAAAAGCAACATATCATTCCCTCATAGGACCAGCCTATTTTCTCGATACTGATATATCTTTTAACTCTTATACATTAAACAATAAACGCTTCCTCTTAGATACAGGTTCTAATTCAAGCCTTTCAAAAAAATCTCTTATAGTAGAATTAGAAACAAAATTTGGAATAAAGATACCGCTAGTAAAAACTCCTATAACTTTGAAGTCGATTACCGGGGATATTTTTAATCAAATTGGTACTACCCTTTTGCACATACACATTAAAAACATAGTGGTACCAGTAAATTTTATTGTCATAGACGACTCCCTGTGTGGTTTTAAAGCAGATTTACTTTTAGGAACAAATTTCTTAACTAAACCTAACATTAGATTTGAAGCTCACAAAAACACTATCTCTATTATGTCTGATACAGCTTACATCTCTATGCCTCTAATTCCTATATACCCACAACGTCAAAGCCTTCCTAAACCTCAAATAAATCACAACTCTTCCATGCCCCTCTACCCAAAAGATACAAGCTTTGCAAATGATTTAATGATTGACACTGATACTACATATAAACTATCTATCATCGAAAATGTCACACTAGACCCATACTCTAAGACCACTCTATCTGTAAATGCTCTCTCCTTAGCACATACCCCCCCCCCTGACCGTCTCATTTTGACTTCGGAAAAGTCATTCCTCCATAATTGTATATTTATTGGCAGTGTGATGAGCACGGTTGACCAGGGTCAAGTTCTCTTAGATATTATAAATATGTCCGCCGCGCAACACACATTGCAATCAAACTCCTTTTTGACAACTGCAAACCCTCTTTTTACCCTTGATACCCCCTTGGAAACCTCCCATATCAATTTAGCCTCCTCGTCAAAAGGTCTTTCTGCAGCGCAACTGCGGAAGACTTATAAAGTTATTGTCCAAGAATCTTTTAAAAATGAAGAAGACGAATGTGCATCTTTGACGGATCCAAATCAACTGGAATCTTTATTGGACCTTCTCATGTCCTACAAAGACATCATAGCATTAGAAGATGATGAAGTACCGATCTGTCCGCTAATGAAATTTAAAGTAACACTCAAGGAAGATGCGCCCAAGGTATTATACCGACCACAATACCGCCTCCCCCACAGGTACTTAAAACACATAGAAGAGTGGGTGGAAGATTCTCTTCACAAGGGATATATAAGACCCGTTTCAAGCGAACACTCTGCACCTCTACTGATCATTCCAAAAAAGAGCGGTGATCTAAGGGTAGTGGTCGACTACAGACTTTTAAATTCAAACACCATTTTGACGAGGTTTCCGTTGCCATGCATTTCAGATATTTTAGCCTCTTTAGGCAACAGTTGCCTGTTTAGCTGTGTCGACCTCAAAGATGGTTACAACACAATGGAAATTGAGGAAGAGACACAACCGCTACTTGCTTTTAGAACTACTAGAGGGCAGTATTGCCCCACTCGTTTAAACTTTGGGTTAGCCAACGCCCCCTCAGCATTTGCTAAATTAATGGAGTTATGTTTACATAATCTCTTAGGCGACGCTTGCAGAGTTTTCCTCGACGACGTTATTATCATGGGAACTTCTCTAGAAAACCATCTTGAAAACATAAAGAATGTCTTTGATGCATTTCGGAAAAACAGGCTAAAAATGAAGCTTTCGAAGTGTAAATTCCTAAGAACATCTCTCCTTTTTCTCGGTTTTAAAATCTCCAAAGAGGGCATATCTCCAGACCCTCTAAAACTTAAGACTCTTACAGCTTTCAAACCACCCACCAACGTCTCAGAGACGCGCAGTTTACTAGGTTTTCTTAATTATTTTTCTCACCTTCTGGGGGGGTACTCACAAACTATTAAGCCAATTACACAACTCATCAAAAAGAACAGCACCTTCCTCTGGGGTCCCGAACAAGCTGAGCGTCGAGAACTTAAGAATAAAACTTATTGCTTCCAACCAACAATTGTGTTACCGCCAGACTACAAAAAGAGCATTTTTTCATCAACACTGGGGGACGCTTCAAAACATTGCCTGGGAGCTGTTTTAATTTTCAACTAGATGACAACAATAAAGAAAAACCCCTCTCATTTATATCTCGATCTCTTTCTAAAGCGGAAACTATCATACCCTCGAGTTAGAAGCTTTGGCTATCGTTTTTGCCCTGCCCAAATTTAAAAATACGATATTTGGGTATGAGGTGACAATTATTACAGATAATCAACCTCTGATACATCTTATCAGACATAGGCAGCTATCTGGGAGACTCGAGCGTTGGAATCTATTCATCCAACATTTTAACCCCACGATTGTCTATAAACAGGGAAAGCTGAACGTTGTTCCAGACTATTTAAGCCGAAACCCCCCTCCTCTAACGTACACTCTCGCTCAAAACACAATTCTGCCAAAAACAAGCTTTCATCTAACAAAAGAAAACTTTGTGAGAGAACAAAAGGCCTGCAGTAGGTTGAAGGATCTTTATGATTTTGCGAAGCCATTAATCTCTCATAACAAACCTCTTCAGCAGCAAGACACCACCGCTGACACATTTCCACATGTTCTCATTGACGGCATTTTGCATTATGCAACACAGGATGGCACATTCTTACTCCAGGTACCGGATTCAATGATACATTCTATCATTGAATTCAACCATGACTCTCTCCCATCTGGACATTGTGGCATTGAGAGAACAGTATATAGAATCAGGGAAAAGTACATATTTCCAAAACTATATACGCTGGTGAAGGACTATTGCACAACTTGTGTCTCATGCCAGAGAGTTAAAGGTAACAAGCTAAAGATTGCAGAAATAAAGAGTTACCCTCTTCCGCTAGAGCCATTCTCGAGACTTCATCTCGATGTGCTGGGCCCCCTACCTACCTGCAAAGAGACAAAGGCAAAATACATCTTAGTTATGAAAGACAGCCTTACAAGGTACGTTGAGCTAGTGCCTCTAATCCAGCACACAGCTAAAGATATAGCACAGGCATTGCTAGAAAGAGTTATATGTCGACATAGTACACCAGAAATAGTAGTCTGCGATAGAGCCCCCGAACTAACATCCCATTTCTTCAAAGAGATTTGTAAACAGTGGGGTGTAAAAGCAGTAAACATCGTCGTTCGGAGGCCAGAAGCCAACGGTCTCTCGGAGAGAGAAATGTTGAAGATTGCAAATCATTTGAGACACTATGTCAACTCGAACCACACAGATTGGGGTAAATTAATTCCTTTCACTCAAATAGCTATTAACTCCACTTATAACTCTTCTATCGGTTGCACCCCACATTTCTTATTGTACACGTACAACAAACGCCTTCCATGGGATCTTCCTAATTACATCTCTCCTTTTACTAAAGGATCAGAACCTCAAAAACCTATTCACGAATATATACAAACTCTTGCTGAAAGGGCTAATCTCATTCGAGACCAGGCTCGCCACCATCTTCAACAAGAGACAACAACACAAATGAATAAACAACATAAGAAGGCAACTTCAACTCCGATTAGGGTTGGCGATTATGTGTTTGTAATTGACGTCAAGAAACCAAGGCAAAGTCCAAATTGTTTTCGAAGTGGACAGGCCCTTTCTTGGTCAAACAGTTAGTTCATTTCAATAAGTTACTTTTGCAATGTTTAAAAACTTCTAAAACTTTTATAGTGCATAGGGACAACATAAAAATCACCAAACTTAGAGCTAAACCTATCCCAATTTCTGCTACCAAACCAAAAAGTGATCTTGTACCATCTAATAAACCCCCTCCTAATATAGTTCAACAAATTCAACCCCCTCCCCCTCCCCCCGCCCCACCAATTCCCAACACCATCTATTTTAAGAGACAACTTCCACCTTCTTTGCAATCACCACAGAGAAATCTTTTACCTCCCCAACCTCCTTCCCCACCTCAATCTGATTCACCTCCCCTAAATCTCTTACCTCCCCCCCCTCCTCCATCTGACCCCCCTTCCCCACCTCAATCTGATTCACCTCCCCTACCTCAACCTTCTCATCATCCACCTAAATCTCCTTCTCCTCCTCCTTCACCATCTTCTCCTTTACCTAGTTCTCATCTACCACTTCCTTCAACTTCTCACTCAACTCCCCCATCTCAAACTCAAGCAAAACCTACCTCACACGCCCACCTTCCAAGCCCAAAGAAAAACTTCTTTTTCTCCCCCTCCCCTCCAAAGAGAATGTCCTTTAAAGGTTTTCCCACCAACATACCCCCCAGATTATCTTTTGATGAATCTCCACCATCACAGCTTTCAGCACCTCACATTCAGCCTTCAGCACCTCACATTCAGCCTTCAGCACCTCACATACAGCCTTCAGCATCTTCAAAGTCAACCTCCAACACCACCTCAAAAAATTTTTAACCCACCCAAATATCACTTCACCAGTAGCACCATCCGATACGGGTTACGACAGACTCCACGCCACCACCACCGAACTATCCCACAAGCACCTTTACAACCTCCTCCAGTCATTCCCCACTCGCCCCTTCTCCCATCAAGACACAATTCCTATCCCCCCATCCACACCTAGAAATACATCACCTCCTTCCCCACCTGATGACAGATCTAGAGATCACACCTTTGTCCCAAATTTCCCAATGAGAAACACAAACATCCCTCATCCCATGGCTTTAAGGGACAGACAACAAAGAACAATAACTAGAGGTGGCAGGCAATATTATTTACCACCACAACAAAATATTCCTCGAGGTAGAGGTTTTCCACCAAGACATCACAAGCCATGAATATTTATTTAGTTTAAAAAAAAAAAAAAAAAAAAAAAAAAAAAAATCCCAAGGGGAGAAAAAATTTTATACATTCAACCAACGTAAAAATATAAAAACATATTAAAAATGGACATTTTAAATATGCAAAATAGAAAAAGTCAAACTCATTTTTCAAATAATAAGATACTATAGAAAAAGTCAAACTCATTTTTCAAATAATAAGATACTATAGAAAAAGTCAAACTCATTTTTCAAATAATAAGATACTTATTTTTCAACAGCAAAATATTGCACAAAAACCATCTCTCATAAATTTTTCATATATTTTCTCACAGGAATCATGCATGTATTTTGGTTCTGCTTTCAAATATTATTATCAACTTCCTTTGCTCTGGGAAAAGAAAATCAAAGATCAGAATATGAATTACATCCAGGATTTGTAGCAAAACACACCGGTCAGATAAAGATGATAACAAGCTACCTGGAAATCCATACAGACTTAAGATATACAACAGAAATTTTTCAACAAATACAAAGGGTAGTAAGCAAAAATAATAATTTAACATCTATTTACATACCCTATTTACAAGATAGGTTTAAAAGTAGGTTTTATTCAGAGGAAACAAATACCTCCTCCCCAGAATTAGACTATATCAAAGTGCTACTAGATGAAAGTCAAAAGAAATTCTTAACATTGTCAAAAGATCCCTGGGTTCTATCACATGTAAAATCTCAGCCTTCAGCAAACCCCAAGAAAACCAAAAGAGGTCTTATGGACATAGGCGGTTCAGCTTTGCAATACTTATTTGGAACCGCCACCATGAATGATATTCAAAAGCTCAAAACTAGAATAGACATATTACAAGATACACGAACCCACTTGTATAATTTAAAGGAACAAATACACAATAATACCAACACCTTAACAGCCATAAAAGATAACCTAATAGTCATCTCAAAGTACGTAAATTCATCAATTTCTCTATAGAGCTTTCAACAAGAACTCTTCCAAATAAACATTTACCTCAACTTAGAAAAGACCCTTTCAGATAATATATATAATCTTATTAGGACAGTTCAGAACATCTGGGAAAACGCCAAAACACATAACACTCCTTTAAATTTGTATTCATATGACATCATACTTGAACTTATTCAAAACAGCAGTCAAACTCTACATCATCAGCCAATACTTCCTCTTAACCGCGAAAATTTCTACCAATTTCTTACTTTCTCCTGGTCATATATTCAAGGAAATCACCCCTACATATTATCCACCATCATACCCTTCTCCGAAGAAACCCCTTATGAAGCTTTCAACATCATCCCATTTCCAACACCATTCAATGACACATATTCTAGAATTATACTGCATAACCCCTATCCATATTACTTTTTAAACCATAAAACATTAAAATTCACCTACAGCACAAGTCTTTCAGAAGATATTTGCAAGCACTCCAACGATAATTACATTTGCTTTCCTTCAAACCTTATACATCAAATAGATTATCAAGATTGTATCTTGTCAGCCATACTTTCTAAACCCAACACTACATTCTGTAACTATAATATCTATCCTTACCAGTTACCTTACACTCTTAAAGTTGGAAACTATACTACTCTCTTTTCCTTCTCCTATAACCGCTTCTATCTCTTGCCCTATGAAACAGCCAAATTTAGGCACTGGTGCATTATTCTCCCTCTTCCAAGGATGCACCCTGGTATCTGAAAATTACTCTTTCAAATACCCTCCACACTCTTCCTTGCAGACCAACTGGCTTTCAAGAGAACCTAAGTTTCTGGAGCACCTAGAGACATCTCATGACTTCCTTCCAAATATAACTTCTTTCACTTCAAAGTTGAAATTAAAATCTATTCATCCACATTGGGACGCTTCGTTAGATAACATAAACAAAACTTTACGGACTCAGGAATTAATCAACATCCATTCATTTTCCATATCTGGTTTTTCCATTTTTATTGCTATTCTCTGTACGGTAGGAATTTACTACTTTTATATAAAACTCCGTCCGATTCAGTCCGCTCCTGCAGCTCCTCCTGCAGCTCTCCTGCAGCTCCTCCGGCAGCCCCTTCAGTAGTACCGAGTATCCAATACACCGTCCTTCAGAGAGCTCCAATACCAGAACCTAAACCAACTTCACCAGTGTATCCCGCAATAGAGCCAATCTACTCAAACCCGTCTGCCAAAATAGCTTAATAAATTTTTTTTTCCGGCAAAGGGGACTCTATACAAAAATTATTTTTGCATAGTTATTTTGAAGGAAAAGCTTACTTTACTTCAAAGCATAAAATTTTTTTATATACAAAAATTATATTAAATAAATTCTTAACCCCCCCCCCCATGTGCTTCCAATTTTTATGATTGGTTAGTAAAAGCATCGCCTGATACTTCCCACCTCCCCATCCGTTTTTGCTATCAGGAAAAACCCCTACAAAAAGTTTCCAGATTTCACCTGTTTTTACAATAAATATTCCTAGTACTTTCGCTCGGCTTTGTTTGACGATTTCTATATCTTTCGTGATTTCTACTTAAAATATTCTTTGTAATTAAAAACTTTTTGAAAGTTGTTTTCACTAAAATTTTGCAAGGAAATTCAACAATATATTTCCCCAAGAAAATATCTCGCATCAGTTGGAAATCTCCCCCCAACTGAATACAATCCCTCCCGCTCCCCCTTTCTCTTTGTTCGGCAAATCGCTACAAGCATCATTTTTGTATTCGAGATATGGTGAACTGTTGCGCTGCTCTAAAAATCCGATTTGATCAAATTTCTGTTCTGGTAAGCAAACCACGTTTTTTTTTTTTTTTTAATTTTTTTTTTTTTTGTTTTTTCCAATAGCGTTAAAAATTTGCTAAAAGCATATTAGGATCTGATTTTTTTCCTTTAATCTTATATATATAGCGGCAGTGAATTAAAGCCCATATACCGTATAGAACTCCTTGGGTAGTGACGATCGGGACCCAAGTGATTAGTCTTAATTTTAGTATTTTTTTTTTATTCATTTTTCTACTACTTGAAATAAGCCTTCACCAAAGTCTTATTTGCAAGTAGAAACCCTTCTCGTCGCCCCAGTTATAGACATCTAGCTTCCTCTAACTGTTTAGTGTTTTTAAAGAAATTTCAATATTTCTTTTATATATTTTCATTTTTTTCTACTACTTGGAATAAGCCTTCACCAAAGTCTTATTTGCAAGTAGAAACCCTTCTCGTCGCCCCAGTTATATACATCTAGCTTCCTCTAACTGTTTAGTGTTTTTCAAAGTTTTAATATTTTTATATATATATTCATTTTTCTACTACTTGAAATAAGCCTTCACCAAAGTCTTATTTGCAAGTAGAAACCCTTCTCGTCGCCCCAGTTATATACATCTAGCTTCCTCTAACTGTTTAGTGTTTTTCAACCAAAGTTTTAAATATTTGCTTATATATATTTCATTTTTCTACTACTTGAAATCAGCCTTCACCAAAGTCCTTTATTTTGCAAGTAGACAACCCTCTCGTCCGCCCCAGTTATAGACATCTTAGCTTCCTCTAATTGTTTAGTGTTTTTTCAAAGTTTTAAATATTTTTTTTATATATTTAATATTATCTACTACTTGAAAAAGCCTTCACCAAAGTCTATTGCAAGTAGAAAACCCTTCTCGTCGCCCAGTTA
>JABUQX010063624.1:0-20000 GCA_015478945.1 Trachelipus rathkii | reverse complement strand
TAAAAGAATTAAATAAAAGAGAAAAAAAAAATTCGCCTGCTACTGCATCGCTGCGTCTCCGGCCGGTGCCTTTGCGGATTTTCGTAAGCAAAGAACTTTTTCGGTTAAGCCCTCGTTGGAAAGACACAGCTACTCTTGATTCTCTCGCATAGCCTCAAGAAATTCAACGTTCTCAAAAAGCCGGGTGTATCGTTCGTTTTGTTCATTTTGAAAGTAGCGTTTGGTGTTTGGCATATATTCTACGAATTTCTTAACGAAAATAAGAACGTTCTCAAAAAAATCGTTCGTTTTGTTATATATATAATGTATATATTGTAGCAATATTCTCACCAAAAAGCGTAAGAATGAGGTTGACAAATTCCCGTAAATTCCGCGTTTTCGGCTGTCTTACCGAAAAATTCTATTCTTACCAAAAATGTAAACAAAGAAATGATGCCAGAAAGCAGTCATGAAATTTTTTTTCTTTTATTTTTTTCTCTTTTTTTTAAAAATGGAATCAATTTAATGACTTTAAGAGTAGTGAGATTGCATCAAATATTTGCGTGATATTCACAATTTTAAAATTATCCTTCGAATATTCATTAAAAACTGCAATGATAATGTTTTCACTCCGTACTAGGTACGTTTTGGATTTTTCAGCTTTGCCAATTTTTGATGAAAAGATCTGTTACAAGTATGTGCACTTTTCATTTGTTTTTGTTTTTTTTTTGTAACAAATACTATATATATATAGTATATATATATATATATATATATATATATATATGAATATCACACAAATATAATACACATATATATACTCTATATAAATATATGTCTGTCTGTATATATATATATATAGTATATATATAGGGAGAGAGAGGAGAGAGAGAGAGGAGAGGAGAGATATTCCTCCACTCGAAGACAAATCATCGCAAAACTGAATATGATTTTTTTAATGTTTTGTAAAACAAGTTTATAAGAATAAGAATTCATTCTCGGTCGTTTTGGCACGAAACCGTTCTTAAAATGCGTAAGAATTTGTCTTATCGAGCGTAAGACAAAATGATAAAACGAAAACGGCTTTAAGAAAATTTTGAGAATATTCTTCACCAAATGTAAGAATTATGACAAATTCCGTAAGATTGCTAGCTGCGAAATAGCGATCTTACGGAATTTGTCAAAAATTCTTACGTTTGGTGAGAATATTCTCAATTTTTTCTTAAAATTTGACAAAATGAACGGTGTTTTTTAACGTTCTTATTTTTCGTAAGAATTCGTAAGAATATTGCCTTAGCAATCTTACGGAATTTGTCAAAATTCTTACGTTTGGTGAGAATATTCTCAAATTTTTCTTAAAATTTGACAAAACGAACGTTTTTTTTTTAGAACGTTCTTATTTTTCGTATGAATTCGTAAGAATGTTGCCAAAACGAAAACGGCTGCTACATAATAACCAAATTTTTACCCAATTACCATTGTAGAAATTAATAAGCGCGTGAGAGTGAGTATGGGTGTTTTATTTTTGTGTTATTTACTATATAACACAAAGTGTATTAATTTCACAGTTTTGGCACAATGTGTGGGTGTCTTAAAATGCAAGGGACATGTAATTGCTCAGACAAACTATTAGAAATATTTTATTCCTGTATTAAACTTTCCTGTTTTACTATGAATTATTTTTGATTGAACTAGGGGATTTTAAAATGTTTACAAAAAATAAGGAATAGTTCTTGTCCCTCTGTATTTACACTATGGTAAGATAAAATTGCTTCCTTCTGGACTCGGCTTTAGCAATACATTTTTTGTTTGCCAACAGCGAAAGCGCGTTTTTCGAAAATTGCAGATATTTCGTTGAGACATTAAGACATTGACATTAGAATTATGGGGACAGTAAAAAGCCACATGGGCTATCGAGACTGTCCAGTCAACCCACTATCCCAAAACATGCTCATGCAAATCCACAAAGCAACCTAGGGCTTGTCAATTTTGGTTGTATGTACTACAATCACAAATTTGGCCTTAGTCAAAAACTAATGATTATATAATATGATACGCCAACCATCCCACCATGCATTAATAACTAAGTTATGGTCACACATGCCATCTAACATTAATAACTACTATAATAAAAAACCCGCCAATTTGGCTTCGTCATATATATTATATGATACCCAACCCATCCATATGCATATCTAACCCTTTCTTAATGTTGCAATCGAGTCACACTCAACAACCTTCCTCTGGCAGACTATTCCAAAATTTAACAACCCTATTACTGAATGATGCTTTCTTATATCAAAGATGGCATGCTTTCTTCTTAATTTTCTTATTATGCCCCCTGGTCCACCTGTCCATCCTCTACTATGAAAAATTTATTGGTCTCTGTATTATCAATAGATGTAATATTTTGTAGACTTTGTATCATTTCCCTCTGAGAATTCGCCTTTCTACAGAAAACATTCATAACTCCTTCAGACTCTCCTCATAGCTCTTTACCCTCAACCCAGAAATCATCCTTGTTGCTCTACGTTGCACTCAAGATGATTTAGGTCTGAGATCGGATCATGGCGCTAAAAGTTTTTAAAGATCTAGCTAAATGCTATAAAAGTGATTTGTATTAAAAGAGGTTACCTCCATACTCATATTATAAGAAGGATTGTTAAGTACACATATATTATGTTTGGAAGTTTTTTAGTTATCAGGCTGTTTTATCTTACCTAATTATTGGTAGTGTATACATTGTCCAGGCTAAAATTGGGCTAGGTTTCTATGATCCCAACCTAGTCTTAACTCTTTATATTCTGACTTTAGCAGGACTAGCTGTTAGGTCCTATTCTATCTATTCTATTTAATTCTAACCCACCTCTAACCTTGGCGCCCTACCTTGTTTTAAGTTTTGGTACAAACCACTCTTAGTAGGTAATAGTTAATATCATGATGCCTTAAGCTTTGAATTTTGACTGTAGTTATCCCATACTCTAATAAAGCCTTTAACGAAACAAGGCTCCACTCAAAATAAAATTACTTTGGAAATCTCCGATTAATTAAAAGCAATCATATTATAAACCTTAGGTGAGTTTTATTATTGATTTTAAACTTTTTATAGTTATTAAGCTAACTTTTTATTTTAAACTGAATAGACATTTTCTCATTTGGAAAGAACAGTCACAAACTGTTCTATTTACACCTCTCGGAAGTTTCTGAAAAGAATTTTTTCGAAATAAAACTCATACATTATATTCTCTTTCCTTTGAAATGAAATTGATAAACCTTTGTGCTTTATATATTTTTTTTCATACATTGTTAGCATAGTAGAAATTATACTGTGTTGTTAGTATATAATACTAACAATAAATTAAACTGATAAAAAATATACAAAATTTTACAATTTTAAAAATTAAATAATAAAATAAGCAATAACGTACATTTTGCATGAGAGAAAATGTTTTTTAATGCTAAAACGTGAAAGAATTTAAGGTTGGGGAAAAATAATGTTTCAGGGTAAAATTCTGCCCTTATTGATTTCTTTCATATATTGATTTTGTGTATACTTAACAAAACTTATCATAACCTAAACTTCGAAGTCCTAAGCCAAAACCTAACCTATATAGATCGACGATGCAGTAAATCTATACCTAACTTACATGGATCGACAATGCAATAACCCTATGCCTAACCTAGATGGATCTACTTCGCCGTAACTTTTTTATCTGTTGTTTTATTTATTTTTTTAAATAAGATTTTTGCATTTCAGAAAATATTACGGGATCTTCTCGCTTCCAGGTAACTGCCAACGTACAATGATTTAAAAAGCACGATTTTATTAAATAATTACTTTTTTTTTTAATTTAAAATTTTTTAATCCTGTTTATCAACACTTAAATTTATTATTAGTATCATATAATAACAATATATGAAAAAATATATATATAACGGATCCACAAAGGATTGAATATTCAACTCCATGGGTGGGTTCTGGCTCACTTATTTTAAATGTTACAAAAGAACATTTCAATAATGAAACGAATATTCAGTCAAAAAAAAAAAAAAAAAAAAAAAGAATAAATATATAAAGAGATGTCCTTACATTAAATTTTGTCCTTATATCACATTATAAAATTTTATATTGTGAAGAATATTAAAAAAACTCTTATATACTTCCACTTCACAGTTGATAGTTGACGCTTGTTCAGTGTAGACGTGAGAGATGGTGCTTTCGAGTGTTTTAATTTTGTCAATTCAGATTTTTAATGTTTTTAAGTTTTTTCTTTTAATCAAGCCTTAATTTTAAATGTCTTTGGTTTTGTTGTGTTGCTCTCTGCTTTTTTTTTGTCTGTAAGTGTTGAAGTTGTCAGCGTGACTTTCGCCGTTTTAGGATTTTAAGCTAAGTTTTAGATTATCGTATTTATTTATTTATTTTTTTCCTTTAAATTTTTGATTCATAGTCTAATATTTATTATTGGATATGTTTTTGTTTGTTTTTTTACTTGTGTTCTTTATTAAATAATATTTTATATAATAAAGCATTTTTAGGTTTTAATGTGTAACTCTCGCATTTATTTGTTTATTATATTGTATGACATTGGATTGTATTGTGTACAAGAGTTTGAGTGTGTTTGTTTGTGCGACTGGCTGATTAAATGACTGGTCGAAGTGGATGTAGGGATGGGCGCAGGCGGGGGGTTTCAGTTGACTTTGCCAACGTGCGTGGCTTTCGTGCTAATTATGAATCTGTGGAATATCATCTCTCTAACTCTCAACCTAACATTTTATTACTGTCTGAGACCCAGCTGGCCAGGGATTCATTTTCAAATAAAACTTAATATCTCTAACTATAACTTTTTCTATAATTCCGACTAAAATGGTGGAGTCTGTACGTGCCTATAAATAAAAAATCAATAAACATGCCTGTAACACGTCCTCGAGAACTGAATCTCTAACTTATGTTCTATGTCTAAAAATCTGTCTTCCTAATATTAGCATTATCTTGTGTTTCTGCTACTTACTGTTCCCTAATGGAAACAGATTTTGCACGTCTTTTGACTATCTACTAGCTTTCATGAGACTGCTACTTCTTCCCATCCAAATGCTGAGGTCCTCTATTTAGGGATTTCCAACATACACCACACTGAATGGTGGGCTTTCCTCTCCACTGATGCAGGTGGGGGGGAGGCCAAAACATTCACATTCTCAACGATCTGGAACAGTTAATTAAAGAACCACAAGTCCTCAGATCGTCCAAATATTTTCTTTTTTACGCTTGACTTATGCGCTTCACCACATACTTCCTTCTTGTTATAATACACGCAATTTCTCCTGCCTATTGGTAACTTTGACCACAATCTTATAGCTCTTAACTATAATACTTTTTTTCTCCAGCAGCTCCTCCATGCCCCAAACGTAAATTTTCTGGCACTTTAATCGGCTAATAATTGGGGGGAATTGCGTCGTTTTTTGGCTAACTACTCTTGCAATGAATCCTGCTTTGACTTGGGATGCTTGGTCGCCGCTAAAAGGTGGGGGCGTAATCCACTGGATGGGAATGAGCCAGGTTCATTCCATCTTCAACAAATCTTTATCTCCCCAAAATCAATGGTTTGATGGAGCTTGTTCTCGCGCCATTAGGGAGAGAGACATTGCGTATCGGCATGGAAAAACTCTCGCTGTTTCTCCTATCACTCTTACTAAATTTCATTCTGTGCTCGGAATCGTTGTAGGGATATTATTCGTCACTCTAAGCGTACTTTCACTAAAGAAAGTGCGACAACCTGCTTGGTTTTCCTACTGATAAAAATTTCTGGCCCTGTTGCAAAAACATCTTTCTACAACTTTTGTAATCCTGGCTTGGGAAAAACCTCTCGTTCTCGCTATCACTCTTACTATTTCATTCTGCTCGGAATAGTTGCAGGGATATTAAGTTCGTCAAGGCCTAAGCGTACTTTCACTAAAAGAAAGGGCGACACCTTCTTGGTTTTCCTACTGATAAAATTTTCTGGCCCCTTGCCAAAACATCTAACAACTTTTTGTAAATCTGCCTTTCCTCCTTTTATTCTCTGACGTTTCTGTTGCTAACTCTCCATTCTGATAAGGCCCAATCTCTTCGCCTCCATTTTCAGTCTCAATTCTACTCTGGACGATTCTGACATCTCACCTCCTAACTCATATTCCTCTCAGGTATCCACGTTTCTACCTGTAATTACACACGATTGTGTGCATAGGATTCTGAGTTCTATGAACGTCAGGAAGGCTTAGTGGCCCCGGATGGCATTCCTCCCCCGTGTTTTGAGGGAGTGTGTTTTTGGCCGAGCTGACGCCTGTCCTCGTTCAACTCTACTCTCTTTATGTCTTAATACTAAATACTTTTCCTCAGTGCTGGAAGCGAGAATAATGCCGAATATTTCCAACCGATCCCGAAAAAAGGTAGCCGCTATTTCTATCTAAAATCTTTGAAACTCTTCTTACTCTGCATTTCCTGGTCATCTGGAGTCTCAATTCCCTCTTCCTGACACCAGTTGGCTTTCGTCGTCGAAGGTCAAACTGTTACATAGTTTCCTAGTCTAACTGATTATGGTCTTTCTGCCCTTAGGGACCATGGGAGTCTTGCGTGTGGCGCTTGACATATACCGAGAGGTTTTGACCGGGTTTGGCAAGCGTCACTACTCTCTAAGCTTCGCTTTCCTTTGGGTTTTTCCTCCTTCTCTTTGCCTTACTCTTGTCTAGTTTCTCTCCCAATCCTCCATATCAGCTCACTTCTTGAATGAAGCGACCTCTTCTTCCTTTCACGCTAACTGTGGTGTTCCGCAAGTTCTGTTCTCTCTCACTTTATTCCTACTTTTCATCAAACGATCTCCTAGCTGTACTTCGCAACTGCTGCTCACTCTTATGGCCGATAGACTCAACTCTCCTTTCTTCAACTCATTTCAAATCTGCTCCCTCTTTTGGCTTCTAGAGTTCCTGCTCGTCTTTCAGCTTTCCGATTCTAGTCTTGCTGATCTGGATAGATTTCCGTGGGTTCATACCGCAACCTTGTAAAATTCAACTCTTTAAAACTCAACTTCTTCACATCTTCCTCTAAAAAACACCTCCGACCTTTCTTATATATTATATATATAGAGATATAGATCTCCTGTGAATAACATAAACATTCTTGGTCTTTACATAAAACAACAAATTACCTTGGAAACCTCATATTGTCAATGGTTTGCTAGGTGGCCTAAAAAGAAACTGCGAAGTTCTGTTCAGGTTTGGGCGGGAATTTTTTCCTCTGACACAGCTACTCCAGTTTATATAAGGGCCGTATTCGCCCATTGTATGGAGTACTGTTCTCACATTGGGGGGGGGGGCTCGGCTCCACCCTTCTATTCGATAGGGTCCGAGTCTAAAGCTTAAGAGAGTAATTAAACTATCCCTACTTTCAACTCTCTTGACCCTCCTATTCTCTGCGACGTAAACGTTGGCGCCTTATCCCGTTCTCTATAGGTACTACGGCGGCAGATGTTCGGGGGAGTTGATCTCTCGCATTCCACCACCCTTCGCGTCGCCTCGGTAGCACAAGAGGGCCCTTGCTCTGCGCCACGAATTTTGAGTCTGTATTGCGAAAACTCCAGAACTTGGTTCGTTGTGGTGCCTCTTTATTTCCAGCTACTTCTGTTAATGTGGAACTCCTTGCCTTCTGTTTTTTCCAACTATATTTAAATCTTCCTCTCTTTAAAAGCCGCACATTTGTGCTCACCTGAGAAAATTAACAGAAGCAATAAAATGCTAAGTTTCCGCCCCCTCCTTGAGAAGGGCCCAGCCCGTAAGAAAAATTAAAAAAAAAAAAAAAAAAAAAAAAAAAAAACATATACATTTCATCTATTTTGTTCGTCCTTTCAATATTTAGATTTAAATTTTAACATAATGTTTTAATGGATTTTTTACTTCAATATTTTTGACTTTAATCGTATCCTTTTACTTCAACTAATCAATTTACCTACTTAATTTAAGTAAGCTACAAACTACAGGCAGAGTTTACTTATCTAAGCTAACCGAAGAGCAAAAATTTCGAAAACAAACCAAAAGGTACAATTTCAATTTTTCACTAATTTTTAAGTTTTAAATTCTCAAAGGTAAACAGAGTTGCTATTGAAGTTGGAGGATTCAGACAAGATATGTAATGGCCTTTTAGAAGGTGCTATGGACCAGAGTAGGAAAAAGATGACGTAAATGAGGTAAAGTTCAGGACAATCAATGAAGATATGGTGAACAGATTGTGGGATGTGGGAAACTGGTAGAAATTTGGCAGATTGAAGGAGGATCCCCGTGATTTAATGTAATAGTGCTGTGAGTGATATTGGTGTGGCCAATGCGGGAGGCGTGCAAAACATCACCCATAAAGCGATTAAGTCAGTGAAAAGGAAGGATCACTCACTCAATGATAGGCCTTTATATTTTCTAAGTCCATTACCTACAAAAATGCAGGAAGTATGTTTTTGATTTTTTGAAATTGTGCTCAGCAATCTCAAATTCCAAAACCCACTTTTTTTGGATTTTTTTAGAAATGAAAAATTGCGATAAGTTTTTTTTCCGGGCTAATGGGATTCTGGATGAAATTTTCAGAGCATATGTAGTCGAGGGAGATGCACATTTTTTACTTAAATAATTTCTTTGTATATACAGTAGTTTTGGATTTTTTCTTGGCACAAATTTTCCAAGAAAAAGGTTTTGGAAATTTTAAATTTTTCATTTGAGTATACAAAAAAAAAAACAATTATATAAGTAAAAAAGACTTATCTTGCCCGACCAACTATACATGCCCTGAAAATTTGATGTTGATCGGACAAGTAGAAAAAAAAATATCAATATTTCACTTTTCCAAAAATTTTGTTTTTGAAAGTGAAACATTGAATATATTTTTTTTTCTACTTGTCAGATCAACATCATATAATTTTCAGGGCTTGTATAGTCGGACAAGATGCACCTTTTTTACTTTAGATAATTCTTTGGTATATTCAATAGAAAATTTTTATAAAATTTCCCAAAATATTTTTTGGGAAAATTTGTTCCAAGAACAAATCCAAAACTACTGCATATACAAAAAAATGATTTTACACCAAAAAAAAAAAAAAAAAAAAAGTGCATCTCCTCGACTACATATGTTGTGAAAATTTTATCCAGATCGCATGAGGAGAAAAAAAATTATCGCAATTTTTTCATTTTAAAACCAAAAAAGTGGGCTTTGAAATTGGACATTTGCTGAGCACAAAATTTCAAAAAATCAAAACTACTTCGTGCATTTTGTAGTTTAATAGACCCATCTATGCATATTTCAAGTTTGAAGTCATTTCGAAAAAAAAATTGTAGGACGAAGCTAAAAATGTCAAAAACATAAGGTTTTTCAAAAAATGAAAATACAAAGCAATGACTACAGAACACAGAAAAAACACTCGAAACGACGTTTTAGAGGTCAGAAAAAAAGCTGGGGTTTGCTTTTTTTTCCCCTGTCAAAATTGGCTGAAAATTAAGAATTTTATGTCCAATTTTAGGGAGGGGGGGTGAAAATTGGGCCCTCCCGTTTAGGAAAGCCTCAGTTCTCCACGTTGTGTCATAAGCTTTTTCAAGGTCAAAAAAGACACCAAGAGTTATCCCACTTATGAGTTGACGAAGGTTTTCCGGATGGCAGCTGGTTGCCACTCTAATAAGAGATCCGCAGTCGAAAGAATATTTTGTGCGGAAACCTCAAGAAACTGGAAGTTTGAAAAAGCCTAGAGACTCTCCAGAACAAGGAGAAGGAGGCCTGAAATCATTTTCTTTATTAGTTTGCAAGTATGACAGGTCAGCGAAATTGGTCTTCGGTTGTCCGCCAATTTCTGATCTTTTCCAGATTTTGGAATAGGAATTACAAAAGCTGTAGTCCAAACAGATGGAAAAGAAGATTCGATCCAGATTCCGTTATACAGATCCAACAAGAACGCTGATGCAGAGGGAAGAATATGACGGAACATTATGTACGGAATTAGGTCTGGGCCAGGGGCACTGTCTTTGCTCTTCGCCAGTGCAGTTTGATACTGAGCAAGTTTTAAAAGTCGGTTATATGGTAGTTAATCTGTCCCTTTGCTTCGTTGTTGGAAAAGTCTGCTGGTGCGGTGCTAATTCTCAATTTTTGAAAGACTTCAGGATAGCGGGAAGAGCTCGAGTGGCCAGCAAAGCTATAACACAATGCATCTGCAACAGCTACTGTAGCAGAGATCACATCGGTAATACCAGGCCCATAATGGATGACTGTGGGTGGGTAGTTATTGAAGCGACGAAACATTTCCTGTATAACTTTCCACACTGAAGAAGAGAAGTTGTGGAGTTTACAGTCAAAGTATAAGTTCGAAAGTATTGTTTATGTGTTTGGCGATTGGAGTTGAATGATTTTGCCAGAGCTGCTTAAAAATCATCATATTTTGGGGTGGTGGTCGAGTCCGCTTTGGTATTTAGCTGTAGGTTTTTTCTTCTCCGGTTAGTTGTGCACACTCCTGGGGAGCCATCAAAGGGGTGCCGAAGCGCCATGCCTGGGAGAATCGCGAGAATGCAAGCTTTATGCTGAGGTGATGATAACTTGTTGGAAAAAGTTAAAGGCAGCATCAATGGTCCGGAAACTCCTTATTGAGGGGAAGAGAAAGTGGGATAGTTGTGATCTGATGAAAAGGAGCCCAGCTGCGCTCGATCATAACCCAGCGGAAATAAGATTTTTAAAACATGGGCTAAGTGCAAGTTCATGTTAAGGCTATTTGAGATGGTAACTGCCGTATAAGTAGTCAAAGCGGGACCAGGCAAATCGATCCACAAGAGAATATGAGCAAAAGGAAATTATATATATATATATATATATATATATATAATATTATATTAATATATATATATATATATATATATATATATATATATATAGTAATATATATATATATAATATATATAGTACTTATATATATATATAGTATATATTTTTATATGATATATATAATATATATAATATAAATATATTATATATATATATACTATATATTATATATATATATTAATATAATATATATATATATAATATATATATATATATATATATATATATAAATATATAATATAATATATTATATATAGTATATATATATATATATAATATTTATATATTATATATATATATATATATATATATATATATATATATATATATATAATATAGTATATATTAGTATATTATATATATATATATATATATATATATATATATATAATTATATATATATTATATAGTATAATATACTATATATATATATAAGTGAAGATAGAGTGGTAACATAAACGTTTAATATGTAAGGCCGTCCTGTGTTAATGGTATTTCCAGGGTAACGGGTGTTAGGAGATTCAACAAGGGATTCTTAGACTTGACGAGGTGACAAAGTCTCTGTCCATAAGGGCTGGCGAAGGTTGAAGTCTCTCAGTATAAAACCGAAGTAGGAAGCTGCTTAAAAAGGTCAGCTAACTCGGCTCTAGTAAACTCTTTACTGGGAGCCAAGCAGATCGAAAAGACAGTGAGGTCGGTGGACATATGGATTCGTGCTGCCACTGCATAAAGTCTAGTTGAAGGGAACTACAGATTAGGGACAGATTTATGATTGAGTATTCCGCGCCTCCCATAGCTTATCTTGTCACCTCGTTTCAATAGAGGTTAAGTGGCGATTTATATCGCAATCGGTTTGGAAGAAGTAGCGATAACATAGCTTACATAGCAAACATAGCCAATTTGTATACATATGTTTTATTAGTTAAACAAGTTCTTCAAATTATAGTACCACACGAAATTATATTGTTATTAATTTTATGAGGATGGTCTTTTTGAGACAATCATCTCTATATGGCTAGGAAGGATGTTGGAAGTGGATTCAAATGGGGAGGAAAGGTTGAGACGTGGGTCCCGAAGAGTAGGAGCAACAAATCCTGATGGTAAGGAATAGTCGTACATTACAGAGATTTGGGTTGTACGACAGTTGGGGTGGGGTGGGGTGGGAGTTTTTTAGTAGTATATGGTTGAGGAGCTTCGCCATGATCCGAAGTAAAGTTGACTTCGAACAAGTCCATGTTATTTAAAGTTGGGAAAAAAAAACTTTTGGGGGGTTAAACCCTTTTCGTTGGAAGAGCAACCAAATGCTCATGTTTAGAGAAATGAAATAGGAAATTAGCATCTATGCCATAATATATAATATTCTTACACACGCTTCACTATCGTCATACATACTTTTGATTGCCATTCAGAAGCCTACCACTTACACCATATATTACTAGACACCTGCCATAGAGCTGTCCCTATTCAAATCCTATCGGATAGACGCCAGATGTGTCATCAATCATAAAATAAATACAATTTATTTCTTCTTCCTCACTCATTTTCTCAGTCATTTGTTTCAACGTAAAGATTTGATCCCACACACCCTCTAACCACTTCCTAAACGCACTTGTTTCTTCACATCAGTCCTCAGTAACTCGACGCACTCTTCCATTAAAATTACCAGCAAATATCTTCCCTGCAACACTCTAATAAACTAATTCCCCTATAATTCTACAGTTCCCTTTATTCCCTTACCCTTATATAAGGGTACTTTTGCCTGTTCTCCTCCAAATCCCTCGGAATATACCCTCCATAACGCTTTATTACACAACTTCCAAATCCAATCATCACATCTCGCTTCCGTTCTTGATTCATTTCACCAGTAAGATTTCATCTATACCTGCAGATTTACCATTCTTCAACTTCTCACTTACCCATTACCCCTCCTTGCTAATGACCTCATCCCCCAAAATACTATTCCTTCTTGCACCCAAACCCACACACATTCACCATCACCTCTTCATTACTGTTAATATTATACGAGATTCTCGAAGTGTTCTTTTCACACTCCGCCTCACATCCCATTTCTCTGTTACAAAAGCACCCATCCCTATTCATTATTCTAAACAGGTTCCCTTTATTCTTTCTTAAACATTCGCGCTTCCTTCCAGAAGAGCTTCCTATTCCCTTATAAGTCCCCATTCATCCTATCTCCTTCCAAACTGTTCACTTACCTCTTCTTTTCTCCTTCGTATGCACCTTTTAGTTTTTCTTTTTTTCCTCCTTATAAAATTCCTCCAAACCATTTTTTCTTTTGAAACTTCATCAATGCTTTTAGTAATTCAACCACGCTTCTTTTTTCCTTTTAAAAAGCTGGCATCCACTCTTCATTCCACCATTACTATTCTTTTTTTCCTCCTTATATAACATTCCAAACATCTTTCTTTTGAAACTTCATCATTGGCCTTTGCACATTCACGACCACGCTTCTTTTTTTACTTTTAACCGCTGCATCACCTCTTCATTTTACACCACTGCCACTGTAAACATTCTTACTTGCTACTTTAGCACATTCACATACTTGCTTTGCACTGTTAACAACTGCTTCCTTCATTTGCTCCAGATTTGTTCAAGTTTCAACTTGTTCACATTAACTGATTAACTTGCGAGTGCTCTTTAGATACTTATCCTTATTACTTTGTTCACTTAACTTCTACACTCTTAATTCTACGCACTTCTTTCCGTATCACCTTCCTCTCCATCCAAGCTCCACTAACTTAATTTTCCATGAACATAATGATCCTAATCCCATTCCTAATCCTCTCACACTGAATTTAACAATCGCAAACACATATTCAACAATCTCCTTTATCACGCCAACACAAAATCAGATCATACTTTTTCACTTCAGGAAACCATCTCTACCTCACACCAACTCTAGTTAACTTTATGTATCTCTTTGTTTAAGAAAGTATTACCAACATCAAACATCTCTCCCAACAGAAGTCAATCACTTCCTACCCTTCTCATTTTCTCCGCGACACCCCAAAACCAACCTGTTATTCCATTCTTATAATAATATATACTATATATATATATATATAATATATATATATATATATATATATACTATATATATAATATATATATATATATTATATATTATTATATACTAGCGGAGTGAGACAGGTTGTGTTTATGTCTCCTTGGTTATCAGTGTGTATATGGATGGGGTCTATGAAAGAATTTCGAGTGGGGATGGGCAGGAATGGTGGTTAGAATGATGGAATGGTGAGGAAGTGGAGGGTTGCCCTACCTTATTGTATGCGGAATGATGGTTCTGTGGTGGGCGGAGTCTGAAAGAGAGTTTGAGAGGATTGGTGGAGAGATTTGGCAGCGGTTTTATGTAAAAGGAGGGGTCTGAAAGTAAACGTTAGAATAAGAGTAAGGTTATGGTTGTGAGTGGAGGACAGTCCTCAGTGTGAAGTTTAATGTTTTTAGATGATGAAAGCAGCTGTGAGCAGTGTACTGAGTTTTAAATTATTAGGGTAATGTGTTGGTGAGAAGGGACGGATGATGCAGAGTGTGTAGGAAAGTTGTGAAATGGCAGAAGGTGGCTGGGTGCAATTAAATCGTTGGTAAAATGTAAGGGACTAAGTCTTTGAGTGCGCTTAGTCTTACATGAGGGTAATGTTGTTACCTGTGTTATTGTATGGTAGTGAGACTATGGTCTGGAATAAGAAGTATAGATCTAAAGTTTCAATGTGTTCAGATGGACAATTTAGGGCATGCTAAGGACTGGGAAAGAAATTAATAATTGAGGAGAATCGGTGATTAGAGAGCTTGTGTGGTGTGAAGAAAGGGGTAAACCGAGAGAATAAATGAAAGTAATGTTTTGAGATGGTTTGGTCAGTGGAAAGGTGAAGAAAGTCGGTTTGGTTAAGGCGGATGTAATAGTGAGAGTGTGTTGGGAACCGACCGGCTGGGAGACCGAAAGAAAGTGGATTGAGTCGGTGAACGAATGTCTGGAAGGAGAGAAATGTGAGTTTGGCAGAGGCGAAGAAAGGGGTGCGTGATAGGAGAGAATGGCGGGGTTTTTTGTATGGGGGCATGGTTGTGGTCCACACCTGGGCAGGGGATGAACCCTTACATTGATGACGATTAACCATAGTGAGGGTCCGTCATGGTCCCATGATGCGCTAGGGTGGATTTTCTGTCTGTGACGAACTCTCACTAATTATGGTACAGAGGGGGCGGTAAGGCTGGGCTTCTTCTTTTCGACGTTTGTTCATTGGTTCTCGCTCATGCTTTTCTTTTTTCCGATGCTTTAAGCGCCCCTTACCCCCAATCTTGGGGGCAAAGAGGAAGCTGAAGAAAGAAAGAAAAGATATATATAGTATATATATATATAGATATATATTATTTATATAATAAATATATATATATATATATATACTATATATATATATATATATATATATATATATATATATATATATAATATAGTATAGTATTAAAGAGAGATATTATTCGTGCATAGTTGTGCCATTGACGACTGAAGTAACCCGTAGTAACGGTTTTGTAATTTTAAGTTTCTCATTGATCCAGTCTGGACAATATGCTCCAGCCTGGACGATGATTGTATTATATTATATTATGGCTTTATTTATTATCAAAACTTAGGGAATTATAGAGGTTATAATTATTTTCTCTCTTTTTAGTTTGGATATATGATTTGATATATAATAATATTATAAACTAAACACTTTGTAAAGTTCTAAAAAGTACATGATATCGTACCCAAAACATTGTTAACAAACAAGTTCATAAATACTCGAAGACTTTGGAGACCTGGAAGTTAGATGTCCAGATTTTCCAGGTTAGTGAGTACGGCTAAATAAAAGATTCCATTTCATTCATTATTGTAAATTTATTATTGTCATGTACTGGAAAAGCAGTAGTAACACAAATGTTATTGTTGCAGTTTAAAATCAGAAAGAACCAGTAACTATCGAATTAATTGAACAAGCCCCTCTTGGAAACTGAAAGGGTGAGTTCAATAAAGTAATAAAGTACATGTAAAATTATATGAAATATACTGTCATAAATGAAGATAAAGTGTGATCTGTAGTAATCCCCTTTATTATTTATTGACAGGGTTTTAAATTGGGACAAGTTTTAATTTCTGGTCTGATTTTGATTCCTGGTTACAATCTTTGATTTCAATCTTCGATTTCAATTACAATCTTTGATTTCATTCCTGTTTGAATTCAGCTCTTTTTGTTTATCCCCAAAATCTTCAGTTAAGTATGATGTATTGGTCATAATTGAGTCAGAATTTCTATTTCCTCCCTTACTTCATTGCACGAATGATATTTGGATTCGTTTGGTTTCCACTCTTGAATCTGATCCTGAACTTATGTACATAATCATAATACATTGGATTTTAAGTATAATTCCCATGTATTTATCTAATTAAAATATATTATATAATCCAATTCATATAACTTTTACTATAGTTTTGTTGGGAGTGGATTGTGTTATCTTTATATGTTCACAAACCTCCCACACAGTGGCGTAACTAAGAGTCATAGGGCCCCCCCGCCAAAGTGGAAATGGGGCCTCCTTGAACCATTTATATATATAGTATATAAATATATATAGTATATATATATTAGTTTATTAGCTACTATATATATATATAATACTATATATATAATATCTAATAATAATAATATTCATATATATATATATACATATATATTACGATATATATATATATTTATTATATATATATATATATATATATATATATATATTATATATATATATATATATTATATATATATATATAGTTAATATATATATATATTATATATTATTTTCCTAATAGTATTATATATATATACTATATATTATATATGGTATATATATTATACTATATATATATATATATATATAGTTTTTTGGACTTCTCTAAAGGAGGAGGTGTTTTTGAAATTGGCTTCTCGCTTTGAATAGTTTTATATTTATATTTATTTATGTTATTATTATTTTTATTGTGTTGTGTTTGGTGAAAGTGTGTATGTTGTTATCAATCTTGTTTATTGTTTTAATTAAAGTGTTATATTTTATTAAATCTGAGGAGTTATTAGATTCAGTGAAGTTTTGCACGTGGAGTTTTTAAAAGATAAAGTAACTAGATCTGTTATTTTTTTTCTTTCTTTTGCTGTTTCTGTTTCTTTTTTTTTTTTTTTTTTTTTTTTTTTTTTTTTTTTTTTTTTTTTTTTTTTTTTTTTTTTTTTTATTTTTATTTTTGGTTGCGAAATTTTTAGTAGGTAAACTGGGAGAGGTTACGTAAGTTTGAGTTGTTTTATTTTTTTTATTATATTATACAAAATCTGATTTTTAAATTAATTTTAGCAATTAAACTTTTAACTTTAGGTTTTAGTGTTTGATTGAATTTTATCCCGATTTTTCCTTTTTTTTTTGGCGTTTTCTTGCTTTGTGTGTGTGTGTGTTGTGTGTGTGTGTGTGTGTGTGTGTGCTGTGTGGTGTTGTGTGTGTGTGTGTGTGTAGTGTGTGTGTGTGTGTGTTGTGTGTGTGTGTGAGAGGAGATGGCAGATTTGCATAGATGCGGGCTTTCTATTGACTTCACCACCTTTTTAACTCTAACCCCTAACTCTGTTACGTTGAATAAACCTCTCTAACTCTAGCCCTAATCTTATTGCCTCTTGTCTAGAGATCTCAGAGTGGCTAAGAATTCACCTCTAACTCGTTTTAACGTAATCCAACATACTTATTTCATGAAATTTCCGTCCTAGGTGGAGTATGTGCCTATGTTAACATTAACACTCCTGGAACACGTCTCGGGAATCTCGAATCACCTAATTTCCATTGTTCTGTGGCTTAAAATCTTTCTCCTTCTACTTACAATAATCTTGTGCTTCTGCGACTGTTCTCCTAAAAGAACAGATTTTCACGCCTTCTTTGAATATCTTACTACTTCTCAACGAGACTGTTATATCTCTCATCCAATTCTGAGGTCCTCTATCTAGGGGATTTCAGTCACAACACTGAATGTTGGGGATCCTCTCATACGTGATTTAGAGTGGGGAAGGAGGCCCGAATCATTCATGCATTCTCAACGATCTGGAGGAACTAATTAAAGAACCCACACACATTCCGATCGTCCTAACCAATTCTTAAACACACTTGACCTATGTTTCACCACTAGCCCTCTCTCTATAAATACACCACCTTCGCTCCTATTGGTAATCTGACCACAACCTTATATAGTCTCTTAATTTTAAATACTTTCTTCTCTCCAACAACTTCCATCCTGCCCCTGTGGCGTTCTTTCGAGCACTTTGGATCGGTAGCCGATTGGGGGGCTTTTGCGCTGCTATCTAACGCTAACTATGAATTGGGAAGACTGCTTTTCCTCTGGTGACGCTTCGGCTTCTGCGGACAAGGTGGGAGCTGTAGATCGTTGATGGGATGAGCAGGTTCATTCTTCTTCAACTAAATCTTTCTCTCCTCAATAATCCATGGTTTAATCGTAATTGCTCTCTGGCCATTCAGGCTAGAGACAGATGCGTATTCGGGGGTGGAAAAATTCTCGTTCTCCTATCCCTCGCTAATTTTCATATCAGCTAGAAATCGTTGCAGGGATCATCTTCAACGAGCAAAGCGGCTTTCATCAAACGAAAAGTGCGCTAACCCTTGGTTCTCCTACTGAATAAATCTTTCTTGGCTCTTGCCAAAAACATCTCCACCAACAAAGTAAAATCTACCTTTCCTCCTCTTATTCGATCTGATGGTTCTGTTGCTAAATCTCCAACTGAAAGGCCAATCTCTTCGGCCTCTATTTTCCTCTAACTCAACCCTGGACGATTCTGGGATTCCTCTTGCTCCTCCTTCTCTTCTCAGGTGTCCTATGCCGTTGCCTGAGATTAACATTTGATCGGGTGGCATGGGCTACTGAAATCTATGAAAAACGTTAGGAGGGGTGGCCCGGATGGCATTCCTCCCGAGTTTTGAGGGAGTGTGCTTCCGTGCCTGGCCCTCCTCTCGTTCAACTTTATTCTCTATGCCTCATACCAGCACTTTCGCCCTCAAGTGTTGAAAAGCGCGCATAGTGTCAACCTATTCGAAAAATGGAAGCCGCTCTGATCCCTTCTAACTATCGGCCCTATAGCTTCTAACCTGTGATTCTAGTCTATATGTTATTTTGGAAACCCGTTCTCAACTCTGGAATTTTCTTAGACCATCTGGAATATTAATTCCCTTCTTTCCCGATCGCCAGTACTACGGCTTTCGCGCTCGAGGTCTACTGAAGGTGATAATAGGCTTTCCTATCCAAACAGATTTATGGATTTTCCCCCCTCAGGAATTAGCGGGGAGTCTTGGCGTGGGTGGTCGCTTTGTACATATCCAAAGCATGTTGACCCGGTATGGCACGCGTCACTGCTCTCCAAGCTCCCCTCCTTTTGGATTCCTCCTTCTCTTTGCTTACTTATGTCTAGCTTTCTTTCAATCGCTCAATATCGGCTGTTGTTGATGGGGCAACTTAGTGGTGTTCCTCAGGGTTCTGTTCTTACTTCTACTTTATTCTGCTTTTCATTAATGATCTTCTCGTCTGCCCATCTAACTCCTATCCACTATTATGCCGATGACTCGACCCTTCATTCTTCAGCTCATTTCAAATTCTGCTCGCTTCTGTTTGTAACTTCTAAGAATTGCCTTCTTCGTCTTAATCTTTCCGGATTCCGATTCTCGCTGAGTCTGGATAGAATTTCCGGGTGGGGTCCCGGTTCTCAACCTTTGTGAAATTTAATTTCTTTAAAAACCCAACTTCTACAAATCTCCCCTCTCTAAGACACCTTCTATTCTAACTTTCCTCTTTCTTTCGACGGTTCTCTCGTCTTCCCTGTTGACAATTATGTGAAACATCCTTGGCCTTAAATAAACACAAAAAATGTCTTGAAAACGCTCAACATTCACAATGGTTGCTGTGGGCGGCCTTCAAAGAAAACGGGGAGTTCCTGTTTTAGACTGCGAGAACTTTTTTTCCTCTTCTCAGTGTACTCCATTTATACAAGGGTCTCATCCGCCTTGTATGGAGCATGGTGTACTGCTCTCATATCTGGGGGGGCTCAGGTTTCAG
>JABUQX010063623.1:10000-13579 GCA_015478945.1 Trachelipus rathkii | reverse complement strand
CAACAGAAACTTGCCGATTGATATGCTGTAAAAGTTGTTTGAACAAAGTTCCCCTATCCAATATACACTGCTGAATGCAATCAGAAAATTTTGTGTTGATTGGATTTTTTTTTTCCGTGGCAAAATTATGTTCATTTACTTGAGCCACTTTGACAACGATCTCACTAAAAACAAGCATTAACACGTGAAGTAACAGTCGCCCAGGTGATCCCTTCCCATTTTAGCAATAAATCTTTTTTTAAATAAGCAAATTAAAAGCGAAAAGCTTCAGTGGAATAATTACACTCGTTGAAGAGCTTGAGAAATCAGTAGAAAAAAGAATTTCTAAGTTTCTATGTGATAAATCTTTGTGTGTAGCTACTTTCTTAAATCTGATTCAAGCTAAATTTTCAACATGAATCAGATGGATCAGTAAAAAATATGGTCGATTGAGGCATGAGCGAAACGAATGCATAAAATTTAGCTCCTGACATTCTGCTGGCAAATGATTCAACGTTAGTGGGGAAAGTGAAGTGAAGGTTCCATTTTCACTCTCTTTAATGGTTGTTTAAGATATAACGCTAGCATGTGCAGATGTATACCCCGGCATCCAAAATTGTCTACATAAAAGAAAGTGAAGAGTGAAAAAAGAAATGTCCCATTCTTCTGACGAGTGATCCAATTGTCACGAATAAAAGTAAAAGGGTACATACGGAATTACATCAAGAAAATAACAAATATATAAATTGTGCCTACTTTTGACCAGTGAGCACAATGATATTCCCTTCAAATTGGTGGAAAAACAACTGGAAATTAGTTTATGATGATATTTGAGAAAAACAGCCTCCCTAGCAAAAAATACCCTGTTTCAACTCTACACGTCATCTAGTCGAAAAACTGAAAGAATATTTAGAACAGGAGGGAAATATACTTATTGACAGCACAAGAATAGGGCTATCCCCTGAAAATGCGAGAACTTCTAAGTTCTGTCATTTTAAACCTTAGAGCTATGAAAATGAAGTTTCAGTTTTAATATTCTTTCAACTACGAAACTTTTCGAATTTTCATTAATAGATTTTTAATATGTGAATGATTTGATAGGTAATTTAAATAGTTATTATCTTTTTGTCTTCAAGTTACTTGGTTAATACACTGGTAAAATGAAAATTTCTTGGACGGGGGTTTCGCAATTGATTATTGATGTGTTGATTCCAAAAATGTAATCGGGTTTTTGCTAGTATCACATCAGCATTTGTGAGATATTTGAGGTGTAAACAGATTGTAAAATGTGTATGATTTTTACCTTTTTTCAAGAGGGTCTATCACAAATTATTGGGGACATAACTATATATATATATATAATATATAAATATATAGATATATAATATATTATATATATATTATATATATATATAATATATTATTATTATATACTATAATATTATATATATATATATATATGGAGTATATGAATGGGGAGATAAACAAATCGCAATGATTATGATACACGTCTTTGATGTAGATATAATGTTAACAATTATATATACAAGTTATGAATAAAGCAGTATATGGTGACAACAATGAATGTAATAGAAGGGAATGGGTTTAGTTAATGTAAACATACCTACGACGTTAGGTTAGTAACTTCTCTCTCGTAGACGATCTACTGTTCATAGCGTCTGGAATATCCCTCATCAAGCTCCAACAATAGTCGGCAATCATATTGATATCCCACTTGCCCTTGTAACGTCCTTCCATGAACTTTAGATCTTGATGGAAGCATTTTCACCCTGCCTCATCACTAAACATTGCCTAGGTTACCGGAAAATTTCTTAGGTGAGAATGTAGTAGTGCAACTCTTATTAACTATTCTACGATCATGAAGAATGAAAAGCTGTCTAGCAAGTCCTGACAATGTTAGTGGATTACTCGGCTTTTCCTGTTCCTCAGAAAAATTCTGTTTGCTAATCTGAAAAAAGCATTCACGCTCTTGCCTCTAACACAATCATTGTTGTAGCAAAGGCAGAATCACGGAGGAGTGTCCGTACTTTGTGGGCCATCAAATATCCCAGCTTGTTTCTTCTCGTCACTCAGACAGGAAACGCTTGAGCAATATAGGCGGATAGCATTCCACATCATGATCCGAGAGCCTTTACAAATTGTTCATCAAAACCAAGTTTATGTGTTAGTGGAGGTAGATGATGTTTCTCTCTGTACAAGTTGGTTCACGTAGCGATGTTCCTAGTCACTGGCGTCAAGGTTTCCTCCGTGGCCATTCTCTTTGGTCCAGTCGATCCTTCGCCGGGCCGGCATCCCCAATAGCACAGGAACAGGATATTTGGGTCCAAACCTGCCTTGCTGACCAGCAAATGTTTTACATTTTGAGGTCAACGCATATTTACCATCCATGTAACCGATGATTGTAGCCTCTCCAAACTGTCTTGATTTTTGCATTCTCCTCCTCCTCATCCGTACGAGTACCCTACTTTGAACCGAAGCATACATGTTTTGCGGTTGTTTAACAACACCACTTAAACTTGCCTATGGAAGTGTCAATAAACAGTCGCCACTCCACCTGCATAGTAGTGCTGGTAGCTCTCATAAGCGAGTAGGAGGCCTGCAGCACGTTCACTGCAATACACAACGGTTACCCAATCTGACTGGAAGAACCCTCGCAGCTCTGCTTCTCTGTTACGATAAAAATGTTACTCTTGTGGCCATGGTCCAGTAGTCATTTTCATCACCTCGTTAGCCAAACAAGCTCAGGAACACTTCTGGACAAATTACAAACTCTCATACAAGACTCGTTTTCAGTTCCAGCCCTGGGGAAACAAGCGGGCCAGTTACTGTATTTCAGTGCGATGGATGATAGAAACATTTAGACGTTACTAAAGTTAGCCACAGCTCTCCCGAATATCGACAGCGAGTAAACTTGCTGCTACTTGTAGTATATCATGCGGAAGGTAACGTTAATACAGCCGAAACGTAGTTGCGCACCATGAATTTTGTCATTCCTAGGGAATAGCAAAAATAGGGATCCATGATTGCACGAAAACGGATGTGATACAGCAAATCCGAGAGTATATATGGAATCAGCACCTCCAAATTACTATATATCTGCTACAAAAGTCCATCAAGAAAAATTTCACCTTTTTTGTTGACCGTGTAAGTTTTCTTTATTTTTCCTTAAATGGATTGAAAGCACCTTTAGGATAACTATTCGGCCGAATACGAAGTGATTATTCCCGCCGGAATATTCCGGTATTCGGCGAATAACCTTTAGCGAATATTCGGGTATTCGGTGTCGCTTTTTCACTATTCGGTACATCCCATAACATAATATATTATAATATAATATATATATATATTATATATATATTAATATATATATATATAATATATATAGATATAATATAATAATATATATATATATAATATATGTATATATATATATAATATAAATATATATATAATATATATATATATATCACTATATATATTGATATATATATATATATATAATATAATATTTATATATATATTAATTTATATATAGTATATATATATATTTAATATATATATAATATATATATTAAGTAT
>JABUQX010063623.1:0-2500 GCA_015478945.1 Trachelipus rathkii | reverse complement strand
CTTTTTTCAAATGGGAACCCTCTGGAGGAGTCTTCTGACCAGCCGAACTGACTCCGACTCAACTCCGATCTGACCCTTTACCTTGTCTCCAAATTTCAGTCTAAAACGATCATTTTACTTTAAGTTGCGTCACGGGGTGAGGATAATCTCGTCTCCGACGAATACGTCATCATATACCACATCCAAATTTTTAGCCCAATACGTTAAGCCTCTAACATGATTTTCAGGACGAATTTGACCTTGGCGCTGGGGCAGCACCCACTTAGAGGTGACCTAGGGTCACCAAAACTCGCGTGGGATCAGTTTAACACACACAATAACCGTATACCAAGTTTCAGACCGATGCGTTAACTCTAACCCATCCTGCTCAAACCGTCGCATCACTGTTATTAATCAAATGTTAATTATAAAATTATTTTTCGATTATATATTCCATTGTTAAAAGCTAACCAGAGCACGTAGAAAGACAATTTAAACATCGATATAGGAAAAAACGTCGATAAATCGATTGAACCATCCAAAATGATCTACTGATCATTTAAAACCCCCTCTCTCTCTCTCTCCTCCTCTCTCTCTCTCTCTCTCTAGGAACCAAAAGCCCACTTTGAGGGAAGTCCGCCCCCTTTCGGGAGGCTAAACCTCAAAAAACGGTCTTCCAGACCTTAATTTGGTCTCACCGACCTTAAAAACCCTAACTTTGAAAAAGTCAAGCTGAAAACGAATGTACAAAACAGCGTCATATAAAGATTTAAGACTGTACGCAACATTGCTTAAAACATTTTAAAGTGGTAGCTCTTCCAAATCCTCACTAATTATATTATTATTATTATTATATATATATATATATTATTATTATATATATATATATATATATATATATATATATATTATATATATTATTATATATATATATATATATATATATATATATATACATATATATTATTATATTATATATATATATATATATATATAAATATATATATGCATATATATACATATACATATGTTATGTATATACATATATATATATATATATATATATATATATATATATATATGCATATATATATATATTTCTATAGAATATATATATATGTTATATATATATATATATATATGTTATACATATATATATTTACATATATATATTTATATATATATATATAGTATAGCATATATATATATATATATAATATATATATAAGATATTGCTACTGTTACATATTATATATGTTATATATATATATATATATATATATATATATATATGGTATATAGGTATGTATATATATATATATGTTAGTTTGTGAAGGTAAAAGCAGAAAGAAAGAAATATGTGTGAATATATATGTATATCCATATATATATATATATATATATATATTAGGTATATATATATATATATATATATATATATATATATATATATATAGTATATATATATATATATATATATATATATAATCTTTTTCTCCCCAAAATCCATGGTTAGATGGAGTCTGTTCTCGCCCCATTCAAGAGAGATTACTGGTGCATCAAGATAATTTTCCTCTCCTTTCTTCTTTCCTCTCTCTCAGTTCCTTGAATCTTATGTTTATTTTCATTTTTTGTTCTTTGAAGAAGGTCTTTTTACCCGCATGAATGAGAGAGAGAGAGAGAGAGAGAGAGAGAGAGAGAGAGAGAGAGAGAGAGAGAGAGAGAGAGAGAGAGAGAGTCAATTTTAAGTCTCATTCATGCGGGTGAAAAGACCTTCTTCAAAGAACAAAAAATGGAAATTTAAACAAAGATTCATTTCAAAGAAATGAGAGAGAGAGAGAGAGAGAGAGAGAGAGAGAGAGAGAGAGAGAGAGAGAGAGAGTCAATTTTAAGTCTCATTCATGCGGGTGAAAAGAGTCAAAAAGTGGAGATAGAGAGAGAGAGAGAGAGAGAGAGAGAGAGGAAGAGAATCCAAGGCTCAAATTCGGGCTATGAAAAATCTGGAAGAACAGTAAAAATGAAAGTTTACAAAATTCATTTCCAAAGACTGAGAGAGGAGATTGAAAGAGAGAGAGAGAGGAGAGAGAGAGAGAGAGAGAGAGAGAGAGAGAGAGAGAGAGAGAGAGAGAGAGAGAGAGAGAGAGAGAGAGAGAGAGAGAGAGAGAGGAAAAGGAGAAAGACAGGAAGAGAGTCAAAGAAGCGGAGAGAGAGAGAGAGAGAGAGAGAGAGAGAGAGAGAGAGAGAGAGAGAGAGAGAGAGAGAGAGAGAGAGAGAGAGAGAGAGAGAGAGAGAGAGAGAGAGAGAGAGAGAGAGAGAGAGAGAGTCAATTTTAAGTCTCATTCATGCGGGTGAAAAGACCTTTTCAAAGAACAAAAAATGGAAATTTAAACAAAGATTCATTTCAAAGAACTGAGAGAGAGAGAGAGAAAGAGAGAGAGAGAGAGAGAGTGAAGCGGCAACGCAGTGCATGATAAATGCGGCAACGGTTAAACCGCCTTCTTCCGATCCGAACGAAGTAAAC
>JABUQX010063622.1:22500-40900 GCA_015478945.1 Trachelipus rathkii | reverse complement strand
AATTGGTTAGTATAAAAATAATAATATATAAATAATAAATAATAATAATAATATAAATGAATAATAATAAGTATATAATAATAATATAATAAATTAATAATAATAATAATATAGTGGGATAAGTGAGAGTTAGAAGTGATATAAGAATATAATTATGTAGCTATATGAAAGTCCATTTTTTATTCTTTTTAATGGATGGCGAATTGACCATTTTATGGGGGGGGGGGGGAAAAAGAATTTCCACAGCGTATTTATAATTATCATATAATAATATACTAATATAATAATTATATATATACTTATAATATATATATATATATATATTAGTATAATATATATATATATATATTATATATTATATTATATATATATATAATTATATATATTATATATTATATATATATATATAAATAGATATATTATATATATATATATTAATATAATAATTATAATATATAATATAAATATTATATATAATATATATATATATATATATATATATATTACATAATATATATAAGTCATATATATATATATATTATATTTCTTCTATAAGTTACTGGCGTTAACATTATAGATCATATATTTATATTTATTATATATACTAAATGAAGGTGTATATTGATCTAATAATATATATATAATAGGTATAGATATATAGATAAATATATTATATAATACTTCATAGTTAATCTATTATATCAGTATAGTTCTTATCTAAAATAATATTGTATATGATGTACACTTATATATATGTATTTATATATTATTATTATTATATATAATATATATAATATATAATCTATAATAGTATAAAATTATTCTACCAGTATATAATATAAGATATATAATAACTTATATTTATATATAATATATTAATTATATTATAATATATATAATATATAATATATTTATATATATATTTATAATATAGTATAATATTATTATTTTTAAATCTATTATTTTAAATTCTATTATCTGGAATATATATAATAATATATATTAATATATATATATATATATATATATATACCAATTTTAAATAAGAAGAGAGAGATAGAAGAGGACAAGAGAGAGAGAGAGAGGGAGAGGAGAGAGAGAGAGTAGAGAGAGAGAGAGAGAGAGAGAGATGAGAGTGAGAAGAGAGAAAGAGAGAGAGAGAGAGAGAGAGATGAGATAGAGAGATGAGAGAAGGAGAAGAGAGAGAGGTTAGACAGGCAATATTACATATGAAGAAATAATAATAATAATAATATATAATAATGCAATAATAATAATAATAATATAGTAATAAAATAATAATAAAAAATAAATAATAATAAAAATATAATAATAATTAATAATAATAATAATAATAATAATAATAATAATAATAATAATAATAATAATAATAATAATAATAATAATAATAATAATAATAATAATAATAATAATAATAATAATAATAATTAACGAATTGAAGAAATATAACATAAATTAATCAGAAATTTTCAATTTGCAAAACAAAAAGAAAACAAAATTATTTTATTAAATTAAGAGGAAAGAAAAAAAATATAAATAAAAAATCTTATTAAATTGATTGATCATATTATTATTATTTAATTATTATAAAATAATCTCTGCTTTTTAGAGTATATTATTATTATTATTTTATTATTATTATTATTATTATTATTATTATTATTATTATTATTATTATTATTATTATTATTATTATTATTATTATTATTATTATTTTTATTATTTGTTTTCTTAAAAAAAATTAAATGTTATTATTATTTTTACTAATTATTAATAACCATTATTTTTATTATTATTATTATTATGTATATATATTATTATTATTATTATTATTATTATTATTATTAGTAGTAGTAAGTATTAGTATAGTATAGTAGTAGTAGTAGTAGTAGTTGTTAGTAGTAGTATAGTAGTTTAGTAGCGTATAAATTTAGTTAGTAGAGTAGTTATAGTAATAGTAGAGAGTAAGTAGTAAGTAGTAGTTACATCACCATAATAATATATAATAAAATAAATAATCACCATTAATGAATAATAATAATTAATAATAATGAATAATAATAAGAATAATAATAATAATAATAATGATAATCACTATTCACCTAAATAATTAATAATAATAAATAATATTTAATATATTAATATATTAAGAAAAATAATAATAATACTAATATAAAATATAATAATCAATAAAAAATAATATTTCAATTACATAATCATATAAATAATTAATAATTATAATATAAATTAATAATAATACTGATAACAATATATAATAATTGAATAATAATTAAAATAAAATAATAGAAATGATAAAAAGAATTTTTTTCCCTTTAATCTTTAACGAGAAACATGTTATAAATAATAATAATAGATAATAATAATAATAAATAATAATAAGAATGAATAAATAAATCAATAAAATAGTTTAATAGCAGTAATAATAATATCTCTTAATGATAATAATAATAATGAATAAAATAATGAATAATAATACATAATACTAATAATACAGAAAATAATAATTTTAATAAGAATTAATAATAATTAATTGATATAAATAATAATAATAATAATAATTAATTAATAATAAGTAATAATAATAAATGGATTTAAAAGTGATTGTTTATTAATACGTTTTGCATACATAATAATAATAATAATAATAAGTAACAATAATATTAATCAATATTATAATATGATTAATAATAATAATAATTATAATAATAATAATAATAATAATAATAATAATAATAATAATAATAATAATAATAATAATAATAATAATAATAATAATAATAATAATAATAATAATAATAATAATAATAATGATATAAAATAATAATAATGATAATAATAATAAATAATAATAATAATATTATTAATGATTAATAATAATAATAATATAATAGATAATAATAATAATAATAATTAATTAATAATTAATATTAAAATAATAATTATAATAATAATAAAATAATAATAATAGATAATTAATAATAATATTAATAATTAATAATAATAATGATAATAATATTAATAATAATAATTTAATAATATATAATAAATACATAATAATTAGATGATATAATAATAATAGAATAATAATAACATTAATAATAATTAATAATAATAATAATAATCAATAATAATAATAATAATAATAATAATATGATTAAAAAGCCCCTTATCTTATTAATCGTTTTGCACATTCAACATGACACTTTGTCTTAAAAAAATACACAGGCTCTTTGTACACATGTAAGCACATAAGCAAGTGAATAAATAAACGCACACTGCATTAAAAAGATTAAATGATAATTCTAACACATAAAATATATATACATATATTAAATATATATATAATTATATATTACTATATATAATTATATATATATATAATATATAGTATATATATTATAATTATATATATTTAATATTATATATATATATATATATAGTATATTATATATATAAGCTAGTTCAGTAAGATTATTTTTTCACGCGTAAAAGTATATTAATTAAAATTTTGTATTTTTTCTCACTTTAAAAAAGATTTTTTTAACAGATAGCATAGAAGACAAGTTTGCCCACTCTCTTCAAAACGGTTGCAATACGAGCTAATTAAAAGAAAATTAAAGTTTAAATCTATGTTAAACTAACGAGCTCAAACAGTTAACCTTACTTAGGCGTATCATAATTCACTTAAGTGATAATTTATCTTTAAATTCTATAATTTATTTCACTTTTTCATGCTTAAAATAAATACAACGCATTCTGGAATCAGAGCGTTTATACATTTTTTCGATAAAGAACTATAGAAAAAACTAAAAATAACAAATTTTTACCTCTTTTTCCACAAATATTAAGAGGAGAAAGATCCTACCGAATGTCCATAAGTATATATATATTAATATAGATATATATATTATATATATATTATATATTATATATATATATATATATATATTACGTCTATTATATGATAGTATATATATATATAGGTATTGATATATATATGAGGATATATATATTATATATATAAAAATATATATATACCATATAAATATATATATATATATATATATGATTATATATATATATAGTAGATATATAAATATATAAATTTAATATATATATAATATATATATTATATATATTACTTATTATATAATATATATTATATATATTAATTGTAAATATATATATATTACGTATATATATAAATGATATAGATGATAATATTAAATAAATAAATAAAGTATAATATATATAAAGTATATATATAATATTTTTATTATATATATAGTAAATTATAA
This sequence comes from Trachelipus rathkii, assembly GCA_015478945.1. Lineage (NCBI taxonomy): Eukaryota > Metazoa > Arthropoda > Malacostraca > Isopoda > Trachelipodidae > Trachelipus > Trachelipus rathkii. The sequence continues at coordinate 36,560 of JABUQX010063622.1, read as the reverse complement.
TATATATATATATATATATAGTATATAACCCTAAAATATATATAGATATATATATATATATATATATACTGGTGATAGTTATATGTATATATATAATAGTATATATATATATATAAATTTTATTACTATATATAGTATTATATATATAATAGTATATATATATAATATATTTATATATATATATAGTCTATATTTAATACTATAGTATATAATATATAATATATATAAATATATATATATTAGCTATATATATAACGCACAACAAACATATTTGAAAGACTCATACATGCATGAAATGCTTATTTATGTGTTAAAGAAACTTATTCTTTCTCCTGGAGCATGTCTTGCCTTCAATCACACACGCACACACCACACGCACACACACACATACACATTACAACACAAGTTCACAAAAGCGCGTACATACACCAAATTCCCTTTTCATTCCCATCATGCATTGATTGCAAATTCTATAACCATTTAGCTAAGAGTGAGGGGGAAGAGAAGGGTTTTGGGAGGCAGAACCCTACCTTCAAAGATTTTTGAGGAATCTTATACTCACTGATATATGTTAATATATATATTATATATATATATATTAACTTAAGTATGTGAGTATATATATATATATATATAATGATATATATATTATATATATATATATATATATATATATATATATATATACAGATGGCGAAACTCCTTACACTCGCTCTGTTGCTAGCGTGCTTTAGCACGATTATTATTATATAGGACACGAACGATTCATTATCTTAGAAATTTGTTAAAAATTATGATAAATTCTCTTATCTTTTTAGATTGAAAGATTGGTCATCTGAAAGAAGAATAAATTACAAAATAATACAAATGAAAGGATATATAGTAAAATTTAAACATTAAAGTGTCATATAAGAATCCATGCTCACAAGTTGAATAATTACTAGTTTTTTAATCAATTTAACAATTATGGTCAACGGTCTCATGCCTCTCCTGAGAAAAAGCGAAGGACTTTGAATGTTATAAAATAATCACTTTCTTTTAGGAGAATAAAACATAATGGTCTTAAATTATTTAAACTTCAAACATTGCGTTAATATAAAATTGAGAATTTCCGGAAGTAAATAATTCGAAAGCAATAAAAAATTATATAAAATTAAAACTTATATTTTTACGGCCCTTATTGAATATATGAATACCATTATATTTTGTTTTTTGGTATTTTTTTTCAAAATTGTTATTTAATACGGATTTATAGATCAAGTAAACTCTGTCTCCTCTTGCCAAAACAAAAAATGTTAAATGCTAAAAAGAAAGAAAGATTATTATTTTTAGTGAAAAATGCTGAACACGCAATTTTACGTTTGGCGTATAGCCTGGAGAAAAAAAAGAGAAAATAAAAAAGATATACGAATAAAGAAAATAATATTAACTGAAAAAATGCACAGAAAGTACTTTTTAGAAAAATAACTAGAAAATAAAGTAGAAAAAAAGTTACAGTAAATTAGGTTAGGTATAAGTTTACTACATCGTCGATCCATATAGGTTAGGTATAGGTTTACTGCATCGTCGATCCATATAAGTTAGGTTTTCTTTAAGAACCCTCCTAGTTAAGGTTATAATAAGTTTTGTCAACTATAAATATAATAATCAATGTATAAAAAATAAAAATCAATAAGGAACAAATTTTACCCCGAAACATTATTTTTCATCCTGCCTTAAATTATTTCACGTTTTAACACAAAAATAAACGGTTTTGCTTTCTAATGCAAAAATGTACGTTCTTAAATATATTTTATTATTTAATTTTTAATATTTAAAATTTCGTATCTTTCTCATCATTTTAATTTAGTCTGTTAGTATTCAGTATACTAACAATATATTAATTTTTTGTTTACCTTTTATTAGTTGCAATGTGATGGTCCATAAAACAAAACTCACAAGGTCCATCTTTACTTTATAATCTATATTAAGTATCTAAAATATAATCAAAATAAAGGAGATACATACGTTTTACTATAATCTCCAAGTGTGTTTGTTTTTTTCATTTTTTTTTTTTTTAATTTACAAAAGAATTATTATGCCCTCTTCATATGGAGAAGATATGCGATGATAGAATGGAGAATAGTAGTTTAGAAAAAAAAAGCAGTCGTTCTTTGATTTAATAGATAACAACATATAATAAAATCTCAGGATTGTGTGAGAGTCGATTAATAAAATAAATAAATAATAATTAAATAATAAAATAAATTAAAAAAATTTATCAAAAATTGACTATACAAATATAAGCCTGCACATAGGTATGTATCATATGTTAACGTTATCATAATTGACAATACAAATGTAAGCCAGCACATAGGTATGTATCTATGTTACCGCTACCGTATGTATCTATGTTACCGCTGCCGTATGTATCTATGTTACCGCTACCGTCTGTATCTATGTTACCGCTACCGTATGTATCTATGTTACCGCTACCGTATGTATCTATGTTACCGCTACCGTATGTATCTATGTTACGGCTACCGTATGTATCCCTTTTTCCGAATAAAAGAGTAAACAATTACCTAGAGCGATTCACCTCGGAGAATTAGGGCAATGCCCTTGAAATGCAAACTTTAAAAGAAAGATAAAATAATTATTCATGTATGTATGTATGTATGTATGTATGTTATGTATGTATGATATGTATTTCATGAATTTCTGTATGTATTGTATCTATGTATGTATGTTATGTTAACCCCGACCTCTACTACAACCTTCCTAGCCAGACCTCCGAACAAGTTCCACCCTCTTGAATGTACCGACTCACTCCGACTCCGACTTTCCGACTCCACCCTCTTTTTTGAAAAATTACCGGACTTCCCGAACGTGCAGCCCTTTTTTGAAATATACCGACTTGACTCCGACTCCGACTCCGGACTCCGACTCCATTCATCATTTTAAAATTAGCCGACTCCGACTCCGACTCCGCCCCTTTTCAAATTGCCCGATCCGACTCCGACTTCCGCCGACTTCACTCTCTTTCAAAACTACCCGATCTCCCGACTCCGGACTCCGACTCCGACTCCACAACCCTGGTTGTAATAGAGAATAGGAGTATATGGAGAAGTAACGCAATTAATTCCGACACGGGGGGGTTAGTAGAAAGAGAACTGGGAGAGAGAGAGAGGAGAGAGAGAGGAGAGAGAGAGAGAGGAGAGAGAGAGAGGAGAGAGAGAGAGAGGAGAGAAAGAGAAAAGGAGAAAGAGAAAAGAGAAAGAGAAAGAAAAGAGAGAAGGAGAGGAGAGAGAGAGAGAGAGAGAGAGAGAGAGAGAGAGAGAGAGAGAGAGAGAGAGAGAGAGAGAGAGAGAGCAGAAGAGTTGATAAGACGAAAAGTCATAGACTCCATCCTTTGAGGAGATCTGTATGGGTGTTGAACCACCCCAGATGTGTAACGCATACTCCATGCGTGGGCGAACGACACTCCCATAAAAAGCAAGCAACCGTTGTTGCGTGAAGACCCAACCTCTTAGAAGCTTGTTTAGAAAGAGAAGTTTTGTGATTTCCAATTAAGGTCACGAGGAAAAGAAACACCAAGAATATAAAATACTGACGAAGATTTGATTGTGTGCTTACAAAGAATATGTTGTGGTGGTTGTGTGGAAGATTATGAAGAGTAATAAGATGAAGGTATTGAGTTTTTGAGGCATCGAAAAGAACCATGATCTCAGTGCCCAAATTAGAAATTCGAGAGAGGTCAAAGGTTAATTGTTTCAAGGTCGCTCCATTAGCTTGAGTCACTTATTAATGGGTCTGACATCTTTCAAAATAAAAGGAGTAATGAAGGACGGATTGATCAGCATAGGAGTGGATAGGTGAAGAAGTAATTGTGAGGAGGTCATTAATGAAAACCAGAAAGAGAGTGAGAGTTGAGGCAGAACACTGAGGAACACCACCATTTATAGATTTCAAGGATGAACGATGACCTTGTTCAACAGCTTCTATAGAAGGACCGGAAAGGAAATCAGAGGAAAGGTCAGAGAGAGAGAGAGAGAGAGAGAGAGAGAGAGAGAGAGAGAGAGAGAGAGAGAGAGAGAGAAGAGACGAGAGAAGACAGGAGAGAGACGGGAGAGAGACGGAAAGAAGAGAGAGAGGAGAGGAGAGAGAGAGAGAGAGAGAGAGAGAGAGAGAGAGAGGTTTAGAAATCAAAGCCTTGAGCCAAATATCGAAGACCTTCGATATATCTAGCTCGACAGATAAAAATTCTCCTAAAGACCGAAGGCAGAGTTCCAAGAATCTGAAAGAAGAGAAAAAAAGATAACAGTAAAGCGTTTCTTACGAAAGTAATAATGGTGATCAGTGATAAAATTAGATTGATAGAGATGTTTACAAATCTTCCCGCTCAGGGATTAGATTCCAAAATCTTTTGGGAAGCGGGGGGGGAATAATTGGGGAAAACATATTTAAAAAAAATTTATTTGACGGCGACAATCCCCGTTGAAATGAAATATCGCTAATCTGGCGAGAAAGCAAAGACGAGGTAACATGTAGGAGTGTTTTTTTTTTTTTTTTTTTTTTTTTTTTTTTGTTTTTTTCTTTTTTTCTGTTATTTTTTTTTTTTTTTTTTTTTCTTTTTTTTTTTTTCTTTTTTCTTTTTTTTTTTTTTTTTTTTTTTTTTTTTGTCACCCCACAGGCTGATTGAGAACACATGCGATTGATCTAGCAAAGGAATTGAAAATAGTTATTAGGTTTGACAAGAAAAAAAAATAAAGTATTTTATTTAACGAATGTCAGAGAGGTTGCGCCGCACCACCGGCCATCCCGGAACTACTGTTTGCTCCGAGCAACAGGGTTGCAAGCTCGGGAAAACACAAAGTCTTTGAGCAAAGACTAAGCGGAAATTAATACCCACAGGCTGGGCTGGGCCGAACGATCTTCGTGTTAAAGTTCAAACGAGGAGCAAAAAAATTATCATAATATATTATACTTTTGAAAAAAGCAGTATATATATATAATAGTACTATAGTAGAAAAAAAATATATATCATAATATATATATTTATATATATATAAAATATATTAAATATATATAATAGTATATTATTATATATAGATATTATAATATATATATAAATAGATTATATATAAATATAATATACACTCGTATATTACAATATTAGGTTATTTAGATGTGTTGGAGTGAGGTGTAAGGAAGTTAAGAAATTTAAAAGCAATTGATTTTAATCTAATTAGTTCAGCTTTTCAGATAGCAGGGCACAAATGACATAGTGCTTTAGTGGATAGTTTGCCACGTCGCGAAGATGATAGAAGAGGGAGAACAAAGGAAAAAGACAATTCTGACCATTATTCTTTGCAAATATGTCAGAACAGAGCTGTGATAGGGAAAAGGCAGGGAACTTAGCAAAGATTCTTGATTTCAAGTTCAAGAAAAGAGTTTTCATGGCGTGTTATAAGGATAGGATTTTGTGCGATTCCAGGATGAAACATAAATTGGGCGAGTTTTGGGCGAGTTTTGGGCGAGTTTCTGGAGTTTGAGGAGTATGTGAAGTCGTGATGTCGACCTGTGCATGTATAATGTATGCTATTTATCCATTCCTCTGTTAATAGTATGTACTGTAGTATGTGGTATTAGGTAATGTATGTATGTATGTATGTATGCTGATGTCACATCGTATTGTATGTGATGATGTATGTAGGTCATGAATGTCGCTGTAATGCTGTAACTGGTATGTATGTATGTATGTATGATGTATGTATGTATGTATGTAGTATGTATGGTACTGTTATGTTGATAGAACACTCGCACTGTTACTCCCTCCTAATAAGATGTAGTGTGTAAATACCAAGGTTATGTTATGTCTGATGTATGTACTTGTACTTGTTTGTGTTAATTGTGGGATAAATGTATGTATGATTAGTGTGATTATAGTGTTACTTCTGGTTTCCTCATCTCTGATGATTTTAAAAGTGAATTATCGTTCTGTATGTACTATGTTTATTGTACTCGCTCCGCTCTCTTGGCATCACTCAGTTTAGTACCGCTGTATGTATTGTATGTTATGTATGTATGTATTATGTATGGTATGTATGTTATGTGATGTATTACGAACAAAATTGATCAGAGTATGTATTGTATGTGATATTCGTAATGTATCCTGGACTACCTGTCTTCTCTTTGTTGTATGTATGATAAGTGGTGATTATGCTGATGAATGTAATTTTGTAGTAGAATCCTCTATGTATATTGTATGTAGTATGTATGTAGCTGTAATAGTGTCATGCTCTGTTACTCTATTCCTCTTCTCATATGATATTTGTATCTCATTAATGATATATTATGTATTATGTATTTTGCTATTGGTGAGTATGTTAGATGTTAGCCTCCTACTGATCTTAGATATTATGTATTGTATTTGTTATGTATTTTTATGTTTATGTATGTATGTATGTGACAGTCTGATACTCTTTCTATTGTCATCGCTTGATTGTATTGTGTTAGTGTGTAACTTGTGTGAGTTGTTCACGTCAATACCTCTCCTAATGATCATAGAGTTTCATAGATTTTTCTCTTTGTAGTATTTGATAACTAGTACTGATATGTGTGATAGTATGGTTACTGTATAATGTATCATTTTACTAGTATATATTTCTCTTCTCTGCTATTGATATGTATTGTATGTATGTGTGTAAGTGACTACGGTAGACGTGTTCTCATGATTGTCATCAAGAGGTTCTCGAGTTTTATTCTATGAGTGGAGATATCTCCCTCAAGAACGCTTTGTTTCGAAATGGTCTGTTGGAGTTCTACTCTGTACACAGTGCACATTATTAAATATATATATAGTTAAATATATGCTATAATTAATACATCATGTTGTGAGATTGACATTAAGTATTCATCTAACGGTAATATATATAGATATCACTCCATAGAGATCCTAATTATCTGTAACTATATATTATAGAATGCCCTGAGTGTTTATAATATATATTATATATAGTATATTATTATATAGTATATATATAGTTCAGATATATATATATTATATATATAATTGAGTCTATACTATATTATACGTGATCTACTATTATATAGTATATGATAATACTTATACTACATAATATTAATTATAGTAATATATTAAATATATATATATATCATATAATTATTAATATTATATATATTTATATATATATATATTATATTTAATATATAATATATATATATATTATATTATTATATATATATATTATATATATATATTAATTATTAATTATATATTAATATTATATATATATAATATACTATAATATACTGCATAGTGTATTACACTAATTTCAATACACACATACTCACTACAGGAACATAGCCAACACATACAACAGAACAATCTGATTCACATAACACCATCCACTCATTCTTCAGCTTCTTCGCATAGGAATGCCTCATACGTGTAATGATTTAGGATTCTCGAAACCGACGGCCTTAGCTATATATATATCGGTTAGAGTAAGCACTCACGACTGTGCGTTGCGCTGAAGCAGGGGCTTAGACTTTACAGGTATCATTTAAATAGCCTTGCATTTATTACCACTTGGTCAGAATAACTACACATAATACTTTCCTATAGCCCCAATATTATCCGATCTCGGTGATCGAGGCATATGGTCGAGGAAATAACATTATATTAATATTATATATATATTATAATTATATATTATATATAATTATATATATATATATATATATAATATATATATATATATATATATATATATATAATTAATTATATATTATAATATATATATATTATATATATATTAATAAATATATTATATATATATTAATTATAATATATTAATATATATATATATATAATATATTATACGTAATATAATATATAATTAATTAATAGTTATATATAGTAATAATATATTAATATATATATTATTATAACATAAATTATATACTATATTATTTATATATATTACTATAAATTAAATATATACTTATTTATATCTGCTACATTAATTAGTTCCATCATAAAGATCATAAATGATATATTTATAATTTATTCTATAAATATAGTCAAATATATACATGCATCATAAACGTTTAAATTTATTGTTATCCGTCTGTATATATAAATAAATACAACCATTCTCATCACTAATAATATTATTTCAATATAATTATATATATAATTAATATTTATATATCTATATATATCGATAATATATAAAAACATGTGTTGGCGTGTGAATTTTGGTTCGATTTTTTCTTTTGATCTTCATTAATTATGGAGATACTTACCAAACATGGGTTCAATTGTGTGCTCCTTGGTTCCCTTGGGGACAAAAAATTCTCTTATTTTGCATTACTCAATGTCTTAGCGGCGGGCCACCAAACTTTTAGTTATTTATTTAAAAGGGTTATTGAAAAAAAAATTTACTTATTTTTAAAGTTATGAATCTTTATAATTCATATATTGTTCTTTCAAAGAATGCTTGTTTATAATACTCATATATGAAGAGTACTATTTCTGGTCTCATTTCAGATATCCAGACTAGTTCGAGTTGATGAAAGTAAGTCCTGTTGGTAATGCTCACAGATTATATAGTAATAAGTGTTAATTATACTATTATGCAAGACGTTTATGGCATTGGCAACAATACGTGGCAAATAAAGACAGGCATGCAATGTATATTCTAGGTTTAATCCTCAAATCACCACTTGTGTCAGGTAAAAGATATCAGCTACCACTGGCTGAATGGAATTTCTTTAGAGTACCTACAAGTTGCCATCAAGTAGTCAAACAAAGATTGCCTAAGTGTACTCAGTCTAGCCAAGTTTAAGTATTAGGTCAAACAGAAGTAGGTTAAAGGCATATACTCAAATATAAAAGCATTTAGGCATTCCAAATACAATAGAATTTGAAAGTGTTATATAGTGTGAAAATTGTAAAGAGTGTAACAATAAATGTGAATGTTCAATGATTTGTATTGCCATAATATACTTCAAAGAAATAAATACAATCTTTCATCTAACATTATTAATATATATTAATATATATATATATATATATATATATAATATATTATTATATTTAATATAATATATATTATATATTTATAATATATATGTAATATTACTATATATATATATTATAGTATATATATATAATATATATAATATATATATATATAATATATATATATTATATAGAATATATATATATATATATATATAGTTATATATAGTATAATATATATATATATACATTAATATATATAATATATATATATATATTATATAATATATATATATATAATATATTATATAATATATATATATATATAATATATATAATGCCTTTTATAAAGATTTTTTAAGGCGCAACAATCTAAGAATAAATAATAATCCCTCTTGTTTTCTCGTCGCTTCGCACTATTGAGTGTGTTCATAAGGTATAGTTTCTGAAACGTAGATCTAATTCAATTATCCCATTGGAAAAGAACTAAATCCCGTATGTGGAATGGCAATTTTGGCTTGATCAAGACACTTCAAGACGCATGATAATGAAAGGTGGACAAGGAAAGAACAGAGAAAACATGAAAAACTTCAGGAAAGGGAAAAGGAAACGTTGACATTTACAAGTAAGATGAGACCTACAAAGATACGCAAAATGTTAGTTCAGTTGAATTACGGGCAGGTGAGAATGATGTGCTAGAAGAATCATTTCCTTTAGAATCAGAAGAAATGGAAGAATGTCACCCTCAAAATAGAAACCAGTATCCTGAGTTGTGTTAAAGCATTAGGAGAGTGACAAATGGTGGGTAGGCCAAAGTGACCGTGGATGCATGTCTGCATGTCTAGTATGCTGCCTACTCGAAGGACTCGCAGGACTTACTGTCACCACGAAAACACAACTAATTGACAAATATCCAAAGTATAGATAACCACCGCCAAAGAAAAATTACATAGGAGAGACAAAACAGTCAGCCAAGGCATCATTTGCAGGCACCAACAAAAGTTTCGACGATTGAAAACAGAATCTTGCGGTAATAATAAAACAGAAATTTTTTTACACGCGATCAGGACTTCGAATGACCATCGACATCAGGTCGTCTGCATTGGTCCCTGTTCTCACGATTTGAAATAAAAAAGATAGATGAAACTTGTCGATCTGGAGGAGTGTACACTAGTATACGTATTATGAAAATAATAAATATATAGGATCCTCAACATTACGTTGCATATATATATATAAGGTCATAGTTCCAGATGCATTTGTTATACATCGATCACAGTTAGTCTCCTAAACTCAGGAAGATCTCGAAGTATTAATGAAAATTATCTGTAGTAATTATTTGAACGAAACAAGATCATACTCAGAGACTTTAAGAGCATGTGATTTAGTACGATTAGGAACTCTGTGAATAGTAGGTAACAAGAATTAGAATATTAATTTCGAACCAAACGTTGGAGTTACAGTTTAAATAGTACTCACTTCGATGGATTACAATAATGCCATGTTGTATCTCTACATTTTCCATTGAACTGCCACAACATGCCAAGTGTGATGTGGCTACACTCTAATTTTGTGTTGTGTATGATGGAAAGGACAACTGGCGCCATTCTTCACCATGAATATAAGGAACCTTATACACCCAAAATCTGACTCGCATTTTTGATCACTCAATGAACCAAATATCCAACATCATTAATATTTCATACCAATTTCTCAAGGGCTCTGATAGTTTGAATGTTCTGAAACAGTTTACGAAGATCTAAGTTCTTGACCAGCTTATATTATATACTAAAAATCTGTTATTATTTAGTTCAGCAGTAAGGGGTACGATATGCAGATCATAATATATATGCTAGGTTATGTGTAAAAACTGCAGTAAGCCGTGGCAAGGTGGCTACTAAAGCTAACAGACGTGCTCTAGAATTGTACGTTTCAACAGAATTCCGTGAAATCTGATTGATCGAGGCGTTTGTACGAATCGTACTGAAACTTCTATGCTCCTCAATATGTTCTATATCCGCTCCCACCCTATTATCTGTCAATAGATGGGTTGCAAAGAAATTTTCATCTTATTGGTATCTACTCAGAGTATTCAAAAACTTTTCCTTGAGGATTCAGATACAATCATTTCTCCAGTGCTCCTAAAAAACTCCTATTTTTGTCATCCAGAAAACTTGTTTGCTAGCTGGTGTTGCAGATAAAAACGTGAAACAATAAGAAGATTTTGCAGTCAAACAAATTTTCTTCTAATCAAGCAAGAAAGAAAATTTCCTCCGCCAATGTGCAAGTTCGCTGCTTTGATAAGAGGCAGCTAAACGTCAATCTCAACGCCACTTCTTACTGGAACTGATTAGACTGTAGTGAGTAAAGTAATACTCCTATCCTCCCCCACCTGCTTCTTGATGTATTAGTGAATGAATTTGGAGTTTGATAGTATATAGTAATTCAATATCAAATTCTCTTTACCAAAGTATCCGTGTACATTCGGCGATGTTAAAGGAAAGGTCAAAGTAATGTTCACAGCTATGCTTGCAACAAATAATGAGTCCTGATTTAGGTCATTACTTCTCGACATTGGATAATATTGCAATTACTACAAACCAAACTATTCATCGAATCGAATACCTTCAGTTATACTAGACAAAATCTAGAATTTTCTATGAGATCTTTAGTTTATCTATGGCAGGTTGTATTATTAGTCAATATGTAAAGAATATGTTTTATGGTATATTTAAGTATTAACTGTCTAAGTTCAGTAGGTTGTCCATCATATTTTTGGTTGTCTATAAAAAAAAATTGATTTTCAAGGTAAGTTCGAGTAAGGTGATAGGAAACAAAATCGTGAAGAACTTACTTTTATAACACATTGTCGTTTGGTATCTGAATGTAGAGCACCAAAATAAAAGTGTTTCAATCTGCCTACAAACTTTTGGTTATGTTTTCAAACCCAGCTTGAGTCATATATATATTATAATATATATTATTATATTATATATATATATTTATATAATTTAAAATATAGATATATATTTAATTAATATATATTATATTAATCAAGTATATATATATGATGAGATCATTATATCAGGTAATATAGGTATAGTATAGTATATACTAGGGGCCATATATATATGATATCAGGGGGCTGGGGTGCGTCGAACTCCCGAAAACATCCGGGGACAGGCACTTCCCAATATACTATATATAGTATATCTTATATATACAACGAATATTAATGCTATATATATATAATGTAAATCTACACTATAAAAAAAATAATATCTAAATTATTATTATTCAGATAAATATATTATATACTGGATATATTGCATATATACGTACTCATATAGATATTAATATAATTATAGTATTATAGTATCAGTATTACAGTATTTCTAGCATTAAAGTCTGTTCACATATGAGCGATTTGCATTTTCTATTTTAGTAATGAGAGACGATATTTCTTCAAAATTTTGCAATTTTCTAAAATTTTCCTCATCCTTACTCTTTTCAAGAAAAACAAAATGGTTTGCGCATCCACGAAAGAATACATTTTAACATTCATGACCTAAAATTTCGAACTTCAGTTACATTTTGCAGAAATAATAAACAGTGCTCTGCGGTCATAGGTTGAAGATGGTTAATATGGTTGATGCAGTTTAGATCTGTGTACATCAATTTTATAAGGAAATCTAGTTATTGGTGCATACAAAATCGATGTTTTCCCTGGGATATATTTACTTGGAGTGAAACAGTTTCCAACATATGCAAAAAGGTTTCAAGCAATAATAATAATAATAATAATAATAATAATAATAATAATAATAATAATAATAATAATAATAATAATAATAATAATAATAATAATAATAATAATAATAGTAATAATTATAAGGATCCATAATAAAAACATCAATAAAACCTCAAAAATCTTTGGTACACATTAATATATGCTGGAATAAAATCTATAAAAATAAAATTTCCAAATCATTACACCAACATACAACATTAATTGGTCAATTAACTATTAAACATTTATTTATTAAAGTAATAAAAAATGAGCATATAAAAAAAAATTAACAAAACTTCTACAAAAATACTCCACATATGTAAAAAATAAATAAAAAATGTAGCTACCCAAATCACAGTATGTTAAAAAGTCTAGAAAAAAATTTACAAGACCTCTTCTGTTTCACATCTTTCTAGTAATATATTTCTTAAAAAATATTATAATAGGAATTTTTTTTTTGTGGTATATATTTGTTTACATTGTATTTTAAATAATTTCTAAAGTCTTAAATCACAAATACTCAGTTTTACTTTTTCTGGAAAATCATACATTTATATTTAAATTGGGTAGGGTTAGCTAGGTTACGTTAAGCTTGGTTGGATTAGGTTGACAGAAAATAAACCAATTTAGCATTTTTTCTCACTATCTTTGTTGGAAATTACTTAAAATACACTAACGTATATATACCACAAAAAGTGTTCTACATCAGCTGCTTTTTATGAAGTGCTATGGGAGGGTATATAAGTATCAACTAAATCAACAACAATTTAAAAGGTAAAAGTCTCTGAGTTAATCAACAGCTTGAGTGTCAAAAAATCTCTCCCAGGATAAATTTATTGAAATAATAAATGCATTAGAATTAATGAATTTTCTTCATTTGAATTGATCTTATCTCTTCTCCTGAAAAGAAATTTAAAAAGGAACATGTTAAAAGAATACAGTTGTGAATGTATCATATTTAACTCATCAAACAAAATAACCAGTGTAGCATCAATCATAACATGTAATAATAATATTCTGTATAAACTTCATAATATATGTCAGCTGGGCTACGTTGGGTTATCAGTTCATCTATAGAAAGACCACCTACAAGGATTCATCATTCAAGTTTGGGCATGGATCTAGAAAAGGACCATGGAAGAAAATGAGGGGAAAGGAGTAGAGAGGGTTAGTAGTAGAAAAGGAAAGTTCTAGGAAAAATATGTGAGAGCACTTGAAAATAAATCAGCTGAAGTGAAC
>JABUQX010063622.1:0-17500 GCA_015478945.1 Trachelipus rathkii | reverse complement strand
GTTGTGGAATTGCAGTTAGCGGAATGCACCTATATCATTCCCACAGTTAGAGGACTACCAAAAAAATTGTGGAGTTTCAGTGGAATGCCAAAATTTATAATTATTTTACATTAGCTTTATATCCCCACGTTTTTATTACCTTCCGCCACCACATCCACTATTATTTTTTTCTTCAAGAAGGTCTGTTTAAACAGGTTTCTTTTATTTCTGATATATAAAATTTATTAATATTATAAATAGTATTGAGTGTTACGTAATCGACTAATTACAATGTAATGTCTTTCAGGTTCTCAATTATCCTCTTTCCCAAGATTGCAATCGATGATGACTAATATTCATACCACTTTTTCTTAACCGCAGACGTATATTTATTTCAAACATTGCATTTTATCAAGTTTTGTGCCCTGACATTTGCTCTGAATTTTATTCTTTTATCACTGAAGGCGAAGGTAACATTGAATAAATTCGTGTTTTTATATATTCTGAGAATGTGCGTATATATACTGGTAAATAATAAAATGCTTAAACACGTTAAAATAAGCAGTGATAATTACTACTAAATGATACAATACTTAAACATTGAGAATAAAAAATTGTGGTGGTAAAATTACATTAACATGTGTCTTGGTAGCTTAATTCCATTATAAATATCATATTTACCATATATTTTAATATTTTATAATAATATATTATAATATAATAATATTACAATATTTTTACCATAATTTATGAAACGTGTCACTACCAAATTTCAGATAAATTATAGCTTCTTACGGAGTCAACATAAATGGTGAATAAAATAATATAACATTGGTACCCAACATCGAAAGTCTAAACAAAGTAAAATATATATATATATATATATATATATATATATATACTTAGCACTATGTACATATATAGCGCATATATATTATGTAACCTGTATATATATATAATATATTAACTATAACTGCCTTGCCTTATATCTGTTAGTATTTTTCTAACACTTATAGCATATATATATATAACCTTAACCTTATGCACTCTGCTCTGTGTAGCAAATTTTCAAATTATTTGGCGATACGACGGGATCTCAGACCATGCTGAGAGTAAGTATCCAGTTCTCCATTTGAGAACAATGATATCCAAACTGGATACAGGATGAATCTTCTAAGCCCAGATGTTTGGATACCAGATAGTTCTTGGATATACATTCATCCCTAACTATATATATAAATATATATATATATATACTTATATATATATAACATAATATATATATATATATATATATATTATTATATATATATATATATATATATCTTCTTTAACTATATATATATATATATATATATATATATATATATATATATATATATATATATATATATATATATATCATCGTTTAGAAAGGTAAACTTAGATAAGAGTAAGGTTATGGTTATGAGTGAGGACAGTCCTCAGAGTGAAGAGATTATGTTAATGGTGAGCAGCTGGAACAAGTGTCTGAAGAGTGTATGTGTTGGAGGATGAGAGGACAGATGTGCAGAAGTGCTAGTAGGAAGAGATTGTGAATAGCAGGGAAAGATTCGCCTGGTGCAATTCATCTTCATTACGTCTAAGGAATTTAAATCCCAGTGCCTCTTTGGTCTTGCTGGGGTATATTTGTTACCTGTGTTATTATTGTATAGTAGTGAGACTATGGTGTAGAATAAGAAGTATAGATCTAAAAAGTTCAATGTGTTCAAATCCCGACCATTTAAAGGGTACTAAGTGTGAGAAAGAATATATAAAAAATGAGGAATGAACGTATTTGAGAAGTTGTGTGGTGTGAAGAAAGGGGGAAACGAGAGAAAATAAATAATACGTTAGAGATGGTTTGGTCATGTGGAAAAGGATGAATGTAGTCGGTTGGTTAAGCGGATGTATAGTGACGATGTGTTGGGAATGTAGCTGGAGAATGTCAAAAGTGATTAGGTGTGCCTGAAATACTTTTTAGAAAAATCTTGGTTTTGGCGAGGCATGGAATATAATAGGGTGAATGGCGGGTATGGTTGTTGACCCACCTGGGCAAGGATGAACCCTTACACTGACGATTTACCATGAGTGAGGGTCCGTCGCGGTTCCATGATGAAATCTCTAGGGTGGATTTTCTGACTGCGACCAGTTCTCACTAATCGCCATTACGGGGGAGGTAGAGCTGGGCTTTCTTTTCGACTTTTATTCATATTCTTCCTACTGCTTTCTGCTTTTCCGATGCTTAATCGCACTTTTGTTGGGGAATAAAAGGAAGAAATAAAATATATATATATATATGTATATATATATATATATATATGCGGTATGTATATATAAATATATTTATATATATATATACTTTAAAATAAATAATTTACAATCACACTTTTTATTAAAATTCACAAAGAAGTATTCTTTTCTGTTGTCTCAGGTTGATTTTTGAGTGTTGTCTATTTTGGTTATATGACATTTTCATCAATTCTTGTATTTTCCTTTTGTACTTTTTTCATCATTTATTCCTTTGTTGTTGTATGTTCTTAATATTGTTTAATTATTATTTCTTTATTATATGTTAATCTTATTTTACTTTTTTATAAATTATAAACAAATATTATATGTATATACTAATAATTTTCTTTCTATAGTTTACATCTGTATATAATTACTGAAAAGGAGAAAAATGATTAAATGCATTTATCATTCTTCCCCCTCTCTGCTTCTTCAAATTTGTTTTTAGTCATCTTACATTTGAAGAAGTTCTTATTTGCTGTTCCATTCTCATATTCATTCTTCACTCCTTTGGAGATTACATTTTTCATTTTTTTATTATGTAATTCTTTGGTGAATATATCAGCAAATTGATCATTACTATTCACCCATTCTATTTTTTGTATTTCTTGATTATCTAAATATTCTCTTATTGCTGAAATTATGATTCTCATGCTTTTAATTTTTGATTGTCTTTCTGACATTAGAGTATCTACAAGTGTCTTACTATCGGTTCTCAAAATTAAAGGTATGTTCTTATTTGTGATTTCTTCCCACATTCTTTGTATGTACAACGATTGTTCTATACCTTCAAGCAAACTATTTGCCTCTGCTTGTATAACTGAATGGTTAACTTTCTTTGATTTATTTGATTTCCACATTATGGGTATCATTTTTCCTTTCTTATCTACAGCAAATATAATACATCCTAGTTGTGTTTTATCTCCTTCTCTATTAGCAAATGATGAATCACAATATGTTATGAATTTCTCAATTTTATCATTATTTATTTGTATGATATTTAATTCATTTCTGTATTTTTTTATCAATCTGTAGTTCTTTATAATCTTTCATACACAGTTCTTTTTCTCCTTTACTCATTTTACTAACTATATAAGATAAATCTGGTCTTGTATTTCTTGCCATCCAATTTAGTTTTCCTATTAATTGCTGGTATTCTTTTACTTCTCTTATATTAAGTTTTCTATTTTCTTTTGTTTTTATTTCATTAATTTTAATCTTCTCCCAGTAACTATTTTGCTCCATCATTATCATGTTTTCTTTCTGACATAATTGAACTCCTAAATATTTAAATGATTCTGAACTACTTTCTCCTATTTCAAAAATGTTTTTTAATTTGTTTATTATATTGCTTTCAAATTTTTTACTTCCTACCCATAAAATATCATCTACATGGGTACATAATAATCCTTCTTATTTGAATCTTTCCTTATAAATAGTGTAGGTTCCATTTTACTTTGTCTTAGACCTAACTTAAGTAATTGTCTTTTCAATGATAAATACCACATCATAGCAGCATCTTGCAATCCATATACGGTTTTATTCAATTTCCATAGTTTACCATTATCAAATTCTGGTGGTGGTTTTAGATATACTTTTCTTGTTATTATATCTCCTTGCAAGTATGCTGCTGAGATATCCATAGCATTTATTTTCCATTTCTTTTCCTGAGCTATAGTTTAATATCATTTTCATTGCTTCAGATGAAACAGTTGGTGCATCTGTTTTTTCTTCCACTGTTTCTTCATATCCTTTAGCTACCAATCTAGCTTTAAATTTTTTCTTGTTATTCTGCAATAATTTTTCACTAATTACCCATCTTACATTAATTGCTCTTTCACCTTTATCAGTTACTTCTTCAAAAACCTTGTTCTTCTTCCAATTTTCTATTTCTATCATTTTTGCTTGTTTAATTTCTTCATTAGAATGATTATAATAACTCTGATTTACTTCCTCATCTTCATCTTCACTATCCACTTCATCTATTTTTTCATTGCTCACATCCAACGATTCTTCTTCGCTATTTTCTTCATTTTCAATTACATCTAATTCATATATTTTTTCAAATTCTTTTAAATCTATATCATATATTCTATTTGTATTCAAATTGCGTATGTTATAACATTTATTATATTTTTTACTAGTTGCTTTGCCAGCTCTACTGATAACATAACAATTTAATATATCTTCATTATTCTTTAATTTCATTTCTTTCATATTATTTACCAGTTTTCACATTTTTTGGATCAATTTCTTCATATTCATCAATTGATGTCATTTCTTCTTCTTCTTCATCTTCAGTTTGATTTTCATTTTCATTATCAGTTTCATCATCCATAATATTTGACCATATTATTTCTTCTGTATCACTACCATTCTCATTTAAATCATCTATTATGTTTTCATTTCTTTCTTCCTCATATTCATCCTTTTCATCTTCTTTATCTTCAAGTTCTTTGTTATTATCATTTAATCTACATTTTTGAATTCTGGTTGAATGAACTTTTGATACAGATCTTAAAGTACCTCCATGTTTTACTATGATGGTTTTTCCGTCTACACACATTATTTTAGCTGGTCCTCTCCATTCTTTATCAATATTTTTATAATATACTTCTTCACCTATATTTATATCTTTTGACATGTGTTCTCTTATTTGACTTCTCAATGCACGTTTTATTTTCTCTGAACTTTCATTTTCTATATGTATTTTTCTAGCATGTTCTATTGTTTCTAATAATTCTTTAATCATGTCATCAGTATCTCTCTTTTCACTTATTATTATATTATCAGAATCTACTATGTTTGGTATTCCTATGTTTCTTCCAAAAACAAGTTGATTAGGTGCATATCCCAAATAATTTGTTAGTCCATTTTTAGCAAAAATTGCCCATGCCATACTATTTTTTCTATCATGTCCTTCTTGTTTTAACTTATATAATGATTCCTTAAGTAACCCTACTACCTTTTCACATAAACCATTACTCCATGGGCTTTCTGCCGCTGTACTCATTAATCTGATATTCAATTTTGTAGTAAAAGTTTCCATATCTTCATTTTGAAATTCTCTTCCTGCATCAGACATAATACTATTAGGACTTCCAAAATATATAATCCATTTTTCAATTAATCTTTCTATGATTTCTTTACTGGTTTTATTTTTTAACCATACTGCTTGTGTATATCTTGTTGCATGGTCTATTATTACTAAAAATTTATTGCTCTCAAATTCTCCTACATCTAATTGAATTATTTCATTAAATTTATTTGCTAATGGCAAACCTACCACAGGTCTTGGTGGAGTTTTCTTATATTTTTTACATATTTCACATTCTCTCACAATTTGCTCCAATTCTTTTCTTACATTATTCCAAAAATCTTCTTCTTTTATTTGTTTTTCATTGGCATTTTTTATTGTTTTAAATAATTTTTCTATTCCACAATGAGCAAATTGTCTATGTAGCTTTTTCAATTTTTCTTTTCTATTTTTTTCTTTTATCCAATTTTCTTTAAATTGACTAATCCAACATGTTTTCTTTTGTTTTCTATTCAACAGTATGCAGGAATGTCCTCCTTCATTATCAAAGGTCTGTACTTTCTGTAGATTCAAATCACAAATATCAACAGTTCCATCTTCAATATTAATTTTTAATTTCATTCTTTTCATGGCTGATTTACCTAGTAATAAAGGTATATCACCCTCTATTACATTGATTTTTAAATCAAAACTCTTT
The DNA here is from genome assembly GCA_015478945.1 of Trachelipus rathkii. Taxonomy (NCBI): domain Eukaryota; kingdom Metazoa; phylum Arthropoda; class Malacostraca; order Isopoda; family Trachelipodidae; genus Trachelipus; species Trachelipus rathkii. The sequence goes on along the minus strand of JABUQX010063622.1, from coordinate 11,477 downwards.
CCTTTGATTTTACAAGGCAATAATATTTCTTTTAATATTTTATATTCTGTTTTTCCAAATAAAAAACAACCATTTTTCAATTTTTGTGTGTCATTTATATATTGTAATTCCTCATCAGTTAATCCACTAATCAATTTTGTTAATCCCAATTCTCCAATTACTGTCTCTATACTTCCTGTATCTATAATAGCCATTACATCTTCTTGATATTTAATTTCATTAGAGTCGGTATATTCTTCATTATTATTGAAAAATGTTCTATTTATTTTTCTTTCTTCCAATTCTTCTAAATTATTTATTCTTTCTTCTTTTTCTGTATTAATAATGGAGTTAATTTTTTCCAAATATAGTTTTTCATTATTTCTTTCTATGAAAAATATAGCTTTATTATTTTTCTCTTCTATTATTTCATTTTCTTTACAATTTTTCATTATGTGTCCTTCTTTTTTACATTTCCAACACACATTATTATATTCTTCATTCCAATAACAATCTTCTGTTTTATGATTATTACGTTACAAATATCACATTTATTGAAATTAAATGTTCTTTCTCTCCAATAACATTCATCAGTGTTATGATTATTGTATTTACATATTGTACAAAATTTATTTTTATTATACCAATTTTCATTTTTATTGCCTTCTTTTTCTATGATTTCACATACTGATTCCATCATATTTACAATTGATTCTTTAGTTGTTAGAAAAATATTTGTTTTAATTCCTTCAATCTTATTTATAATTAACTTTCTTTCCATGTCCTTCATATTAGAGTTACTAATCAATAGATATGAATGTACCTTTTCACTTATTTTAATATCATCCAGTTTTTCACAATCTCTTTTAGCTTTATCATACCTTGCTACATATTCTCTGAAAGATTCTCCTTTCCTTTGTTGCATATTCAACAATGTTTGTACTTTAAGATAACTTTCTTGTTCTTTATTTCTACTATATCTTTCTTTTAATGTATTTATAATTAATTCTACTCCATTTTCTGTCCATATTTCTTCTTCCTTTAAAGACATAATTACTTCTAGTGGTTCTCCTGCTAAACCTCCTATTATTTGTGCTATTTTAGTTTTTTCTTTTTCTTGAGACACTTCTCTCCATACTTTTAACTTAAATAAGTATTCCTCAAAAGATTCTTCCTTTTTTCCACTAAATTTAGGTATTATTAAAGTCATTTTTCTTTCTTCATTTGTTTCTCTTTTTTCTTTAATATCCATTAGTTCCTTTATCATGTTAGTTAGCTTATCCATTGTTATTGATAAAATTTCCTTTGCTGTTTCTTCTTCTTTTTTCATTTTGTTTGTTTAGTATATAAAATTTATTTGTTTATAAAATGATTAAAGTGTAGTAGTTTTTTGTTACCTTTTTTAGTAGAGTTAAAGATGTTCCCCTTTCTGTTGTCTCAGGTTGATTTTTGAGTGTTGTCTATTTTGGTTATATGACATTTTCATCAATTCTTGTATTTTCCTTTTGTCCTTTTTTAATCTTTTATTCCTTTGTTGTTGTATATTCTTAATATTGTTTAAATATTATTTCTTTATTATATGTTAATCTTATTTTACTTTTTTATAAATTATAAACAAATATTATATATATATACTAATAATTTCTTTTCTATAGTTTACATCTGTATATAATTACTGAAAAGGAGAAAAATGATTAAATGCAGATACATATTTATATATATATATATATATATATATATATATATATATATATATATATATATATATATATATATATATATAGATAACTATATATGCTACTCCTTGTACTGCTGCTATACTCATATATAATTTAAAAGTATACCATAAACAACTTTTTAAGTAGAAAAGGGGCAATAGAGAACCCTTACCACTTGTAAAGTCAATGTGCAATTGTTACGTATCCTTAACGCCGTTAGTAGGAAAATAATGAATATTTATCAAGACTCTAAGAACTCCCGAGGAGAGGGAACTGTGTGAATATTGTGATTTTAACCAAGATGGAAGAATCTATCCAAATATTTTTAGGAAAGATCAATTCTTGGGTGCCATATGTGATATACTTCTAAACTAAACCATATATATATATACACATACACATATATATCCTCTCTCTCTCTAAACATATTTATATATATATATATAATATATATATATATATATATATATATATATATATATATATATATATATATATTTTTATATTTATATTTTTTTTTTTTTTTTTTAAAAAATCTTAAGCTATTATTTCTCAAGTTATCCTTAAATATCACAATTTTGTATGTTATTCCTACTTCTATACATTATGCAGTCTTTCTTTGGCACAAATATACTATTATTTTAAAAAGATCTACTTTCCTACATATACTTTAATTGTAGATAAATATTAATAAATGCTCTTCATTTCAATATACATTAATTTAGAGGATCAATATTGTTTTGAATGTACAAAATTTCAGTTCAACTGTTTCAAATATCTGTTGTGGCATTAACTATGTATTTTTCTTACATAAACCTTAAAGAATGGGGGAATTCAAAGCATTGAAGGAGCATTTATATTTAATTGAAGGATAACCCAAATATACATAGAAGTAATTAATAAAAAAATAAAAGTTTGATCTTATGAACGTAAAATTAAAACTTCTAAAACGATATTTTTTAAAGCATTGAGAAATTGTTGTTCTCAATGACCTTTGTCTTATATGAGAATCTAATTTAATGTCAGTTTTATGTTTCTTCCTGTCCAACCACTGATACACTGAGAAGCAATCATAAAATCCGGTTTTTTTTTCTTTTCATTCATTCCATAGGATCCACAAACAGGAATTAGTTTGACAAATTAAATGATTTAAAAATAAAAGAAATTTTGTGATGGAGCCTGTTATTGCTTTTCAAAGTGTTGGGTTTTCCGAACCTTCACCCTGTAGAGCAGTGACCATTCATCTCTTTTCCTCTGGTGTGATCCTGTTGTCAAAAAATGACATCCAGCTAATACTTCCAATTAATATAATCTGCCAAATTATGTTATTTTTTTCAAATTTAAAAGTGGGTTGCCATTTAGTTCTCTAACCAGTTGGTGATGAGTAAAGGCCGGAATTCTACTAATGTAAACGTATCCTCAACAGTACAAAAACAAAATAGTTTGTTCAGCATGTGATTTTAAAATTACTAACATTGTTTTCATAATTCATATCTAAACTTAAAATCTAAATAAAATATTGACATATATGTTATAAAACAAAATAAGTAGATATTTAATAATAATAATAACAATAATAATAATAATAATAATAATAATAATAATAATAATAATAATAATAATAATAATAATAATAATAATAATAATAATAATTTCTTATAAGTACCGGGTATTTACATAAAACGCAAAAAGTAAAAAAGGTTACAGATTTTACAGAAGTAAAGCTTACTGGTGAATCCAATAAAAAGTATTAAAAAAATATATGATTAAAACAAATTTTTAATCATAAAAGCAAATGTAAACATATATTTCTTAAACACCAGCCATTATTAAAAAAAAAAAGATGCTAAATGATTAAAGCTACAAGTTAAATAAACAGTATGATACTAAAAACCAATGGTGATATATATATATATATATATATATATATATATATATATATACTTTTATATGTATATATATACTACTATATATATATATATATATATATATATATATATATATATATATATATATATATATATCTTATATATAGTAAACAAACAATTCTTTTACCAAATAAGTCAAGGTTTCAAAATTCTGGTTAGGGATCCTAGGTAAGTACCTAGAGGTTTCCCTCTTGAATAAAAGCTGCTACACCATGATTTTGAACTTTTTATTATGCAAATATATGTATATATATATATATATATATATATATATATATCTAATATATATATATATATATATATATATATATATATATATATATATATAATAACTGCATCACTCTCTTCTTATATATATATATATATCTCACGTCTTTCCTTGAATTGTGGGTGAAATTGTAACTTGCCTGGAACAGAAGTAATATGAAGAACATGATTCAAGTCAAAGGAAAGCCCACCCCACCTCACCCTTACAGTCCCCTTCATACCCTTAAGTGAGAACTAGTCACAGTCAGAAAAGTCCACCCTAGGGTTTCATGAGACTGCGACATACCCTCACTGTGGTATCTTGTCAATGTGGGGTTCATCCCCTATGCTAGGCCCACAATGATACCCCCTAACAAAATCCTGCCATTAACTCATATTATGAAACTTTCTTTTCACCTCTGCCAAACGCACATTCCTCTCCTTCAGCTGCGCTATGACTCAATCCACTTTTTTTCCCCTTGACCACCCAGCTGGTTGATTCCCAGCACACTCACCCCTATGTATCTCCTTAACGAACCGACTATCATCCATCCTTTCCAAATCACCAAACCATCTCAATGTGCTCTCCTATATTCTATCATTTACTCTATTCTTCACACCACACAACTCCCTAATGCGTTCATTCCTGATTTTATCAATTCTTCTCACACCTATCACGGTCCTAAGATTTTCCATCTGAAAACATTGTACCTTAGATCTATACCTCTTATTGCAGACCATAGTTTCACTACTATACATTAACACAGGTAACAACATACCCTCATGCAAAACCCTAGAGCACTCAAGACTTCATCCCTTTACATCCATTAAGGATTTATTTGCACCAGCCACATTCCTGCCATTCTCAACTTTCCTACTACAATCTGCATCATCCGTTCCCTTTTCATCCAACATATATCCTAATTATTTAAACTCAGACAGTTGTTCCAGTTGCTCACATCTAACATAACTTCACAGAGCAGACTCCCGTAACTCACTACCATAACCTTATTCTTATCTACATTTACTTTCAAACCCCTCTTTTACACACCCTGCCAAACCCCTCTGTGCTTTCCAGCTCCTACTTCTTAACTACTTAATAATCATCATATAATAGAAGGACACCATCCACTCTCTTCCATTCTCCATCATTATAACACCATTTCCTCTCACCACTTATTCTTTCATAACCCCATCCACATACAAAATTCACTCCAGCCAAAATTTAACCCTGCCTCACTCCGCTAGTAATATTAAACCAATCACTTTCAAATCCATTTTATTCTTTCATGCTTTAGCTATCTTCATATACACTGATCTCTTATGCTCTCTATCTCTCTCTCTTCTTCTCTCTCTCTCTCCTCTTATATATATGTATAGTATATGTATATATATAACTCTTGCATATATATATGTAAATATATATATATATCTTTATATATATAACCAGCAATAATAGCCTTAGCCTTATATATATCTTATATATATATATATATATATATCTGCTCATAACCTTGTATATATATATGGAGAAGATTATATATAGAAAAAATCATCCTAGGCTTCAAACGGGACCAGTGGACCCATGCGTGACTGTATCATATGTATATATATATATATATATATATATATATATATATATATATACTCTTTTCTTCTTAACCTTATATATATATATATATATATATATATATATATATATATATATATATATATATATATATATATACATATATATATATATATGACATATATTTTTATCCTCTCTTATATATATATATATATATATATATATATATATATATATATATATATATATATATATATATATTTCTTTCTTTCTTTCTTCACCTTCCTCTTTGCCCCAAGATTGTGGGTAAGGTGCTGTACAAGCATCGGAAAAGAAAAGCAGTAGGAGAACATGACAAACGTCGAAAAGAAAGCCCCTTACCGCCCCCTCTGTACCATTAATTGGTAAGAACTCGTCGCAATCAGACCACCCTAGAGCATCATGGGACCGCGACGGACCCTCACTATGGTAAATCGTCAATGTAAGGGTTCATCCCTTCAGGTGGCCACAACCATGCCCCCATACAAAACCCCGCCATTCTCTCCTATCCTGCACCTTTATTCTCGCCTCTGCCAAACTCACATTTCTCTCCTTCAGACATTCGTTCACCGACTCAATCCACTTTCTCTTCGGTCTCCCAGCCGGTCGGTTCCCAACACACTCACCACTATACATCCACATAACCACCGACTCTCATTCATCCTTTCCACATGACCAAACCATCTCTTATGCTTTCTTTACTTCTATTTTACACCACATTTTCACACCACACAATTCTCTAAAACGTTAATCCCTCTCTTTATCAATTCTTCTCACACCTAGCACACCCCTATAAGATTGTCCATCTGAACCCATGAACTTTAGATCTATGCTTCTTATTCCAGACTATAGTCTCATTACCATACAATAACACAGGTAACAACATACCCTCATAAGACCTAACACTCAAGACTTAATCCCTTTGCATTCACCAACGATTTAACACCAGCCACCTTCCTGCCGTTACAACTTTCCTACTACACTCTGCATCGTCCGTTTCCCTTCTCATCCAACATATACCTAAATATTATTTAAATAGGCCCTTGCTTGCTGCTCACACTCATACAACTTCACACTGAGAGGTGTGCTACTCTTCACTTCTCCATCACGTTTACTTTCAAGCCCCTCCTTTTTCACACACCTGCCAAATCTCTCTATCCAATCCTCTCAAACTCTCTTCCATTCTCCATCGACCAAATCATCCGCATATAGGTAGGGCACCCTCCACTCAACTCCACATTCTCCACCATTCTAACACCAATTCCCCCTGCCATCCCACCTCCAATTCTTTCATATTGTCCATGTAAAATTAGAGCTTCAGAGGCTTCGCCCCAGCCTAAATCTTTACTTTCGCTATTAATCCTACTTAAGTGACACCATTTATTCTTACACACGCTTCACTATCGTCATATACTTTTGATTCTCACAAGCCTACCACCAACACCATATATCACTAACACCTGCCATAACACCTCTTCCCTATTAACTCTATCATAAGCCTGTTGTAAATCCATAAAACTTCAATACAATTTATTCTTCTTCTCCCTCATTTTCTCAATCATTTGTTTCAATGTAAAGATTTGATCCACACATCCTCTACCACTCCCTAAACGCACCTTGTTCTTCAAATCAGTCCTTCAGTCACTCGACACTCTTTCGACCAAAATACCAGCATATACCTTCCCTACAACACCCAATAAACTTATTCCTAATTTCTACAGTTCCCCTTTCTCCCTTACCCTTATACAAGGGTACACTATTACTGCTTTCCTCCAATCCCTTGGAACTATACCCTCCACAAACGCTTCATTACACAACTTCCAAATCAATCAATCACCATCGCACCATACTGCAAAATTATTTTCATCATTTGCTTCACCACAGGTTACCATTCTAATACCAACTTTCTCACCCTGCCCATTACTCCTTCACCCTACTTCACTTTCCCTGCTCCCCCATCCTCTTCTTCCACCTCAGGCACTTTTATTTTTAACCTCAATAGTACTGTTAATATTGTGCAGATTTTCAGTGTTCTTTCCACACTCCCCTCATCCATTTCATATCAGTTACAAAAAGCACCATCCCTATTCATTATTCGATTTACCCTTATTCTCATTCTTAACCTTTCACAGCGCTTCCTTCCAGAAGAGCTTCCTATTTCCTTGTATGTCCTCATTCATCCTCCTTCCAAACTGTTCATTTACCTCTTGTTTTCTCCTACGTATACACCTTTTTGTCTTCTCTTTTTCCTCCTTATATAATTCCAAGCATCTTTCTTTTGAATCTTCATCATTTGCTTTTAGTACATTCATCCCTCTTTTACCTTTAACCGCTTTCATCACCTCTTCATTCCACCACACACTGTAACTGCCTTCTTCCTACTTTAGCACATCCACACACTTCCTTTGCACTACTAACATTACTTCTTAGTTTGCTTTTGAATTTGCTCAGTATGCTTTGTTTTCCCCTTTCTTAGAATTTCTCTTGGCGCTCCCCATATCATATTATCTTTATAACTTCTCTCTTGTATTTACACTCTTCCTTCGTATCACCTTCCTCTCCATCCAAGCCCCACTAACCTAATTTTACATAGAGCAACATAATGATCCGATGAATACATTCTAAACCCCTAACAGTTTATCTTACATACTTCCAACATCTCCTTTACTTTCACACCAACACTAAATCTCATCTACTTTTCCACTTGATACCATCTCTACACCTGCAACTCTAGTATACTTATGGATACTCTTGTGTTTAAAAAGAAATTATTACTTACACACATACCTCTCTCTTCACAGAAATCACTCACCTTCCTACCCGCCACCCCAAAACCGCCTGTTATACCATCCCTTTTTGATCACCTATCCAACCATGTAGGTCACCCAACACAATCAATCAATCTGAAGCTCCTACTCACCCCATTCAGAACATCATTCAGATTATCCCAAAAAAATCGTACTCTCTTCATCCCTCTTCATTGGAATGCTACGTCACAACCACACATACCTTGACCTTTTCAAACTTAAATTTACCCATTAGAATTCTAGGACTCACCTTTAAATGCCAAGTCTACCATAGCTTCATACCACAGGTCACTCATCAAGATACAGCTCCTTCTCTTCCTCTCTCATTCTCTTCCACACCAACTTACGCACACATTTCACATCAGCATTTACACACTTTGCTATACAACTTGTCCAGCAAGCAATCAAAATTTGCTAAATACACATCCATCACCTCTCTCCTCTTCTCCTCAACATTTATTCCTCTGTCATTCCAATGCGATCGATTCATACAATTTCGCCAGTTGAGAAGGTGTTGTTGATCAAATATCTCCCAGACGCAAACAGCAGCTCGCGAAATGACTAGATGAGGTAGTAGGCAGCCAACCCAACTACCATATATATATATATTTCTGCATATACTCTTTTCTCATATATATATATATATATATATATATATATATATATCTTTCTCTCTCTCTCTCTATACCTCTTATATAATTTACTTACAACTCCCACAGAAAATACTAAGGGTAGCAAGAAAATCTCTTGTTTTCTTCATTTTTATGGTTACATTTCTCTTTCCTCTAATTTAGCACAAGTCGGTGAAAAATGCGAAGGTGAAGTAAAATGCTTGGTAACTATATACTATATATATATATATATATATATATATATATATATATATATATATATATACTCTCTTCCTCTTTCTGTATATCATATTCCTCTCATATATATATATATATATATATATACACATTATACTTTTGTAAATATGTTTAAATGTACCAATGTTTTTCTTTTCTTTTGCAGCATAGATATAAAAAACTTATATATATATATATATATATATATACTTATATATATATATATATATATAACTATATATATATATATATATATAAGTAAGATTAAAACTATTACAAAAATAAACACAGTTCAACCACATTATAACAGTCTGTCAATTTTAGACTCAAATGGTATTGCTGATCAGAAAACAGAGTAATTTCATCTTTGATTGGACTCTTAAATAAAAATGTTCGTTATTTGCTGGAATTTCGTAGTTGCCATGTTCAAATTCCAAATAAACAATTTTTTCCTTGAAAATCCTGTCTTTATGGAAACTGTATCTGAAACTTGAATTCTTTCTATGTAAACTATTTCTAGTTATCCGCTTTACTCACTGTTACATAACTCAAAACAGTATAAGTTAAGGCCACTTAATTCACACACACCATTTGATGAGAAGCGGTTGGAATAACTATTTGACCCTTATAATTTTTCATATAATGGTCAAATAGCCAATTAACCATAGCCAAAAAGCCAAATATCCATGGCTTTTTGCCAACCCTGAAATCTATGGCCTTTTCCCACCAGATGTGATAAATCGTGTTTCCCATCATCAATTTTATCATTCTCAGAAGATGAAAATAAATAGAAATGAAACTAGGTAAAGCATATGTAAAAAAAAACATCCAAGTTAAACTATTATAGGAAAAGAAAACTTTACAAACAAAATTGAAATGGCATTAAAACATCTTATATTTTTACTAAAAAATCACACTTTTCCTAAAATATAAGATACTTCATCTAGTTAAATAACAAAATACAAATTCTTACCATGTCAATAAAAGTTAAATATTTGAAAGGCCCACCATACGATGATCTTAAAGCTTCTATTTCAGGAGGTGGATTAAGGCGAAGCAAGTAAAAACTGATTCCATAAATATAATGCACAGCCAGAATGGTGTGGAATGCAATTTTTACTGCAGACATTTTTTTTATTGTTTGGTATGTCCAATTTATTTTTAAAATTAAAAAAAAAAAGTAATCTGAAATCAAAATTAAAGTGCAAATATAATTAACAATTTTAAATTAAATTTACTGATTAAAAAAATTTTAAAATCACTTAACTAAAATTTAATATATATAAACAGTATATATATATACCGTACATAGGTTTTTTTTTCTGGGGGTATGCATACTCTTTAAGATCTTGCTAATTTACATGAGAAAAAAGATTATATATTTCTCAAGGATAGGGTTGCCAATAGTCTTTCCCATTAAAATATATTTATTGAAAAATTTATCAAAAATCAACAACATATATACTCTCTGCTACCTGTACTTTTACACTCTATCTCTTCTTATATCTTTTTCACTCTCTTTATCATCTCTCTCTAAAGGAGAGAGAGAGAGAGACCCCCTCTGGGAGGAAGGAGGAGGGGGGAAGGAAGGAAGGAAGGAGAAGGAGGAGGAAGGAAAGAGAGGAAGGAGAGAAGAAGAAGAAAGAGAGAGAAGAAGAAAAGAAGAAAAGAAGAAAAGAAAATTCGGAAGAGAGAGAGAGAGAGAGAGAGAGAGAGAGAGAAGAGAGAGAGAGAGAATTTCTCAGAAGGGATATGATACAAGTCTACAAAATATTAATGTTATTATTAACAATATAGAGATCAATAAATTCTTAATAATAGACCACAGGTGGGAGACCAGGGGCACAATAAAAGGTGTTTACAATAAGGGCCTCTAAACAGAGAGAGAGAGAGAGAGAGAGAGAGAGAGAGAGAGACAGGAGCCCTTAGAGAGAGAGGCCCTTTCGGAGGTGAGGACTGGAGAGAGAGAGAGGAAGAAGAGAGAAGAGAGAGAGAGCCAGGAGGGAGAGGGCAGAGGCTTTCTCCAGGGATGTAATTACAGATCCCAAACAGTAATATTTATTAACAATATAGGATCTGGGTGGGAGACTAGGAGCACAATAAAAAAAAATAATTGAACTTTACAAACAGGCTCTAAACAGAGAGAGAAGAGAGAGAGAGAGAGAGAGAGAGAGAGAGAGGAGAGAGAGAGAGAGAGAGAGAGAGAGAGAGAGAGAGAGAGAGAGAGAGAGGAGAGAGAGAGAGAGAGAGAGAGAGAAGAGAGAGAGAGAGAGGAGAGAGAGAGAGAGAGAGAGAGAGAGAGAGAGAGAGAGAGAGAGAGAGAGAGAGAGAGAGAGAGAGGA